>JAECUM010006965.1:0-36958 GCA_016617855.1 Megalonaias nervosa
ATATTCCGACAAGTTTAATCATACAAATGAAGCTGAAAATATGTCAGAAGATTCCGTTCAAAACGCTTAATAAATATTAGCTTTAGTTTCAGACTGCTTCTTATACTAACTCTCCCGACCGTGACTGGTGGCCCTGAGTCACCCTCCCGCACAAAGTCCGGACCCAACCCCCCTGCAAAAAATCCTGCGGGCGCCCATGGTCTGTACTACTTAGCATTGTTTTCGTTGCATGGGCTTATGGTTCGCATACGTCGCAGTATATCATATCTGAAAAGTGTCCGGTGCTTTCAGGCAGTATACATACAAGGCCGCAATAAGTGCCTAGGTTTTGTTTATTTTATATTTTGCCGATTTCGTAAGAGGTATGCACAGTTGAGTTGCTTGTGATTATACATCGGGATCGATCATTTGTTTAATTACATACAAATTTTAATTTAAAGAACATTTGGAGAACAAAAAGTGAATATTGTATGTTTGGATACTCGTTCGAGCTATCTTAATTGTTTCTATACGGTTTTCTGAACACGTTTGTTGCAACAATTTCTTATTTTGTGGATTGTTTTGGACTTAACGGCTTGCAAAGTCAACTATTTCCTGAGGATATTATTCAGTCCAGTAAGTATACATTTCAAATTGCATGTTATGGTTAACCTATGTTCCCTCCAATATTTCTATGACAAGCTCAGCAGGGTATGAAAAGCAAGCAAATAAAGTTTCAATCAATGTCTAGACAATAAATTTTCACTTGTTCAAGAATGTCTATTTCTGCAAATCGAGATCTCTAAGGTCAGGACTTTGTCCTCTCTTCTTAAATATATCCTATCTTTTCATTCCGTCATCCTCGTCAGGAGCCCGTTTTGGTACCTCTAACCAGGAATACGTTTCGTTATTGCTCTGTTGCTTCGGTAATCTTCGTCACGACATAATTACTTCATTATTTCGACCTCTATATAAGCTTCAGTTATCATCGGTTCGACAGAAGCAAATAGTGGATACGGAAACACATATTTTAACCTTAGTACATAGAAACCCGCTCCAGACTGAAATCTTAGTCAACTGACATATCCTTGCTAACGAATCATGTGTCTGTTCCCGAATGTTTCCTTGTTTAATTTCAATAAACTGGAAACGCCTTTCCTTTTTAAACCGAGGTAAATGTTCTGTCAGTCTAACCGCTTGAAACTGAAACTTAATCAGTGCATGTGGTCGGCCAATGGTCGTTGAACAGTCATATTCCACGAAGATTGTAATAAAACCAAACAGTGCTAGACATCACTATAAACTGCCACACAGCAGGCATTATAGTGATATTACTAAAATTGTTCAAGCTCCGTTAAAAATCTAAATCACACACACACACACACAAAACAACCTAACACAAAGCACATAGAAATGCACATAAATCCTAATTCTTTCACAAATCTATTTTTAATATTTACTAGTAGTCGAAACTTTGTCAAGACAGAAACATTTACTTGTATGTGAAACGACAGCTGATCATGTCTCATTTATGGATGAAATTGAGCATTCGGGAAACCGAAAGCAACTTAAAACATTCAATTTGTCACCGAGGGACTTTAATCTTGAGATTATCCGAAGCAAAATGGCAGAGTAAAAGTTGTCTTTTTTTTTTTGTTCCTCCGTGGCTGTTTTCGCAAGTGAACAAACGAACATATTTCTGCTGATCATTATCTCCTCAGAACTGAGAACTTTGCTCAAAGCGCAGAAACATAAACCAAATACCGTATTCTTCAAACATTTTAAGACATAGATGAGATCAAAGTTATCCTCATATAACTTTCATAACTTTTTAAACCTAATTCTTCTACTAAAATGCAAAATTTCAATGATATACTCCAAGTATAATATCTCATTGCTTTTAAGACTGAGCTGGAGTTGCTGACTCAGAGCAAGGAGTGTTAGATACAGTCAGATCCAGTTTCCGGTATTTGAACAAATTCGCTTTACTTTGATCTTATCTTTTCGTAATTTTGAATGATATATAGTAATTGTGTCTCAACATGCCACTAGCAATACTTGTGTTTTAACATGCTACATACAATACGTGTGAACATACCATGCTGCTAACAAAGCTTATGTGTCTTAAAATGTCGCATGTAATATTTGCGTGTGCTTACATGCCAATTGCAAAATTTGTCTCAAATTGCCATTCGAAATACTTTGTGTTTCAACATGCCACTTGCAATACATGTGTGTCTTAACACACCACTTGCAATGTGTGTGTGACTTAACATGCCACTTGTAATATGTGTGTTTCATAACATGTCACTTTATAATGTTTGTGTGCCCGTAAAGACTTGACATTGATAATGGATTGCAACTGTCATCAAAGTCAGAAGGAAACCAAAAACGAAACTTTCTCTATATAGATTATTCGAGAGACGGATTCCGATTGGCTGAAAGCTGGCAAATGCTAGTGATGAAATAAAACTAGAATTACGGAATCACAAAAGTAAATGATTGTTGGGGACTCTTGAACAATGGATTAGACAAAAATATTTTTGTTTTTACTCATGGTCATCCAGCATTCATTTGCCTCTTGAAGTCCATCCTCACTTACAATCCCTTCTATCTGACTGAGATTTCTTTACACCTTAAAACATATTCCACTGAAAAAATTGTTTAAGTAATCTTGATAAATCTACGATAATTGTTCATGACTGGTATCTTAATCTACGTCTTTTCTGCTTATGTTCAAGGACGAAGTAAATAAAGCAATACAATTAGTGATTCTCGAATATGTAACTGGAACACAACCCTTATTTAGCAAATAACTGTGATGCCAGGAAAGCAAAATCGTCCAAAACCTGATTACTTATTTTTTCTTTTCCGCACTCAAGTTTCAATTTAATTTTATTTAGAATTTAGATTGATGACGTTCTTATTTTAAGAACATTTTATACTTTAATCAGCAAAGATTAGCACTCAGTCTTATTTAAAGTGAATATTTTGTAATTGACCTTTTACGAAGAAAACTTGATTTTTATGCCAATGAAGGTACAATGATAACTTGGTTAGCATTAAGAATCATCACTTTAAACCCTGCTTGCATTTTCTGCGTCAGATTTACGAAATGTTGACGGGTTTTATTTTGGGAACAGTTTAGAAAAAACTCAGAGAGACGTATAACTCTTAACTTAGAAACCATGTTTAGCATCCTCAGAAAATAAGTGAATATCCAGAAAAACAATAGCCAGCGAACTCTTCAGTCCTGTTAGTTCCATCTTTATTATGAATTAATTTACTCACAGTTAAACATTTTCAAATGTTGAATCCTGGATAGAATTTGGTGTTTCAGAGGTTTCTTGAATATGTGGCCAGAATTATGTTGGTGTGATAACGTTGCTGTAATATCAAGAAGTCTAAACACACACACACACACACACACACACGCACACGCACATCAGCACTCTTTACTACAGGTCATGCGCTAGGTTTACGACAAGTTCAAACAGTTATGTCTGAGTTGTCCACACATTCCGGTCATTGTGGCTACCCCCATTTAATTTAAGTCACATTTTTCATGTGCAAGCGTGCGCTTGCATACAATGTGTGCATCTGTTTGTAATGTAGTGCCTCTATTCAAAATACATATGAGATATGTATCTTACACTATTGTGTATGACTTAAATATGTAACTTTGTTATCTTTCTGAAATTTGTTTGCTTTTCTGTTTATGTTTATTTTTATCTTTTGTTTTTATAAATGTCAAACTATTCTGGATCCTTTATGATAGGGGGTCTGAGTGACCGGGGATCTGAGTGACCGGGTGGTTTTAAACACTCGTCTTTACCGATCACTGCCATCTCACCTTTCTCCAAGTGGATTCGAGTCTCGGGCTCAGCTAATGTGGGTGTGTGAGAAAGCTTGCCAGTAGCTTCCCGTGGGTCGGTGGTTTTTATTGGGATTTTCCGTGTACTTCCTCCAGCAGTTATACTGGCCGCCATGTATAGCCTATCTTGCGCTTAGAAATGGCGTTAACCAAAAGAAGAAGAAGAACAAATCTGACAGTATATCCTTCAAGAATGAAGCAATAATTTTTAATGACCGGAATTATTCTTTGTCCTGCCTCAGAAGAGATTATATTCTGGTTTAAGTCTGTATTTCAGCTGATGCTGATTAGGTTAATCATGCATTCCTTCTCGTCAAAATAGCGAGATTTCTTGGTATTTTTAACGCTTGTCCCGAGGGTGGAGGAATAGTAGCATGCTAACACTCTTGTTTTGCAGATTTGTGTTCGTGGATTTGATCCAAGGTTGGAGCAAGTGCAAGGATGAGTAGCCGCCCTTGCAATAACAGTGGTTTCCTCCGAATTTTTTTGATTTCCTTTGCAGCTCATTCAATGGCTTCATCACTCCAACTGTTGAGTATAGGTATTTCTTTATTCAGTCAACTACTTCATCCCTGTTATTAACCAATCAGAAGTCCCTTTTGCGTGTATTTGTAGAGATTTTCTAAATACCCTTATGACTTTATGAAAATCAGTGATCTTTAAAACTCTGAAACATCGCGACATCAAAAGGCATTATAACATTTATTAGCCATTTTATTTAAAACTTTTTTTCAAATAATATAAAAACACCCGAGGGAAGTTTTAATAAGTGAGTACGGCAAGATTTAGATTAAATCGACTGCTTCCGCCAACTAGAAACAAGACCCTAATCCACTTGCTACGTTTAATATGGTAAAAAAAAATTCAGTAAATAAGTATGGAAATGGTTAGATTCAACCAACTGAAACAGACCACAAACCACATGTTACAGTTAATATGCAAACAAGTTTTAAGACATAGTACTCTCACATTATTTACAAAAAAAAAAGAAAAAGAAGAGATAACTCGAGATAACATGGGGTTTAGAGATTCCCAAAAGGCAGTAGAGAACATGGAAAGATGGAGAGAATTGGTTGTAAGGTCAATTGTGGCGTCCCAACGACCTCTTGGGTTACGGGATTGATGATAGATGATGATGTACTTTCACATTATTTACAAAAAGACAAAAGAGACAACTCGAGGCCATGATAGCAGTGATGGCCAGCAAGCTTGCACCTTTGCGATATCGAACTGGACAAATGAATTAGGCACGTGCACAGCTAAGTGGTCGCAAACGCAAGACTGGTGGGTTCCTCCTAGCTGTTCAGCTACCACGATCATACAGTAAGCCAATATCTGAGATGACCACAACACATTTCCATAAACGGTCAATACTTGTTGCATAACAATTTATCCATGAACTGTGTCCATGTGAATATTTTTGGAAATGTTCCTGATATGCATAAATATTCCGTTTATCTAATATAGTAGTGATGAGAATGATGTCTTCATATGAATATCTGCCGCACTTGCTAACATTTTCAGCCAAGAGGGACCAATTTATGCTCACATTATCCTTCATCAGGGAACCTGTTCTTGGTCTCACTGGTTCTGATCACTTTTAGATTGGAGAGAGTAGATACCTTTGTTTTCTCGCGAGAGCGTGTACAGGCTTTGTACAATGTAGAAATTCCCATTCACACCTGGATAACAATGCGATCTAGTTCCATGCCATACCTTTCCTACTATACACGTCCACCATTCGATCTCCTGTACCGTAGATTATTATGATGAGAGAACTGTACAATTTATGTTATGCGTGAGTAGGATCTAAAACTGCGGTATGGGGTGTAAAAGCGGTACGGCCTGTGTCCGTATCCATTTTTTTTACCATACATGTATATCTTCAAAGATGAACACAATAAAAAATATCCGCAAAGTGAAGCTCTTATCCACTTCATGCTTGCCATTCAGCACAGAGGTAGCATACTTTATTCTTATTGTTTACAATGAAATTCCCACCCGTCCTCTACCACCATTGTAAGTAAGGAATGGTTGTTTAAGAATACATTTGCCGGTGACTGCACTTAGAATGCATTACAAGCATTGAGTTGTCCTTTTAACAATAATATTTGTCTATGTCTGGGGGCCCCACAATCGCACATCTGTCCGCGTGGGTTCGAGTCTCGGACTTGGGTATGTGAGAAAGCTTGCCAGTAACCTCCCATGGGTCAGTGGTTCTCACCGGTGTTTTCCCGGATTATTCTTGCACCAATTATACTGGCCGCCATGTATTGGCTATCTTGCACTCAGAAATGGCGTTAACTCCCCGCTCTCATAAAACATCAACTGTCTTTTTATGTATGAAGTTTAAAAGCTATAAGAATGTGATTCGTTATTTTTCATTTCTTATCTTGGAAAAGAAGTTAAGATTTGATGCAGATATTTGTCGTAAAACTAAGTGATATTTGAAAGAGCATGAATGCATACTGATGTATAATATGTGTATATGTTTCCTCTCACGGGTATTAAGTCAACTATATCTTTACCTCACAATAAATATTGGCACTTATATTTCACATTTATCTTTTTTTGGAAACAAGAAAATACTGATCCAACCACATTCTTAGATTGGAAACCTAATACGTATTGATAATTATTACATACAAGCTACAACAAGCTTGACGCCCGTATCCTGTGAGTAAAAACATTTGGTTACTCAGGTCTTATCCTTTCTTAAAATGAATCTGGGAAAATCTTGGGAATACATTTTAACATGTTATTGGTTATAAATGTTTAGTTTTTAAATAAAAATATCAGGTTAGAAGGATTTTCTTCGCTATCGAAAACAAAGGTTGACAATCATGAAAACGGTGTCAATCACCTAATCGAATGAGTCAGATAGAGGTGTTTAATTGGCTGAATGCCAGTGATGACGTTAGTTCGAAATTATCAATAAAAGGATATGTCTGTTTTGGATGGATATCTAAATGCTTGGCCTGCTTTCCAAACTATACGCATGCATAATTGAAAGGCACTCCACGGTGTTCTCGTCAGATCTTTCTGCGGTGCGCGAGAGAACTTACTTTTCATGTACTGCGGATGAAACAGTAATTACAATCTCTTGGTAAAATTAACTCAGTCGCCTCCTGCCCATTCTTACTCTTCCCTTATTCGTACTCTTCCCCTTATTAGTACTCTTTCCCTCATACGAATTTTAAATTGTGTCGCATAAATCGATAAAGAAAGTGCACTACATTAAATTCAGAGCTACATTTTTCCATACTTTGCCACCTCAGATGTATCATGAGAGTGAAATAACACCGCCCGTATCTAAAATTCGTATGCTCGTCTCAATGCGACATATAATCGTCAAATGTGTGAAAACAAGTGTCTCTTAATGGAAAATTCCTAACCCTAACTGTTTCGCCAAAGATGAGCATAAGAAGTGAGTTTATTTGTGGCATACACAAAGGCGATAAGTTTTATGGCAGTGAAACAGGTGACTTTATGGGAAATGCGCGGGTGAAAAACGAGCGACTGATATTGTAAGAGAGATAAAGACTAAACATACCAGCCAACCCACCCAAGGTGAACTATAACAGTGACTTTAATGGTACGGGCGCTGTGGGATTTTGGCATCGATTAGGACACTTGTAAACTATTGATGTAAGTGCAAATGTTCAATATGCTACGTGTAAAGGCAAGAGAGAGCCCTTATTCTCCCAGCTATATTGTTATCGGTTATTGCATATAGCACCGATCTGGAGGACACAGTATCTGCGAGAGTCAAACGGGAATAAACATAGCCTCCCGTTTGGCCAATTATGTTTGTAGTAGCCAGCCTACAGAGCGTCTGGGATTTCGTCTTGTCAGATTCCAGCTGAGAGGGTGCGCGTGAGATTATGATAACCTGTGATTTAGGATGCTGATTTTTCCCCACCACTGAGAATTTATTAATGTTTTTACTTATAGTCTTGTACCGGCATGGCTTGCCCTTTCGCCAGAGCCAGCGTTGACCACAGTGAACACTTAAAAAGGGCATCGACAGACCCCAAAAGCATTTTATCAAGGACCGCGACAGACCCGAGGTTTAACTTATCCAGAACTGTTACTGATCCTAATAGTAACTTTAAAAGAGGTTCTTTGGAAAGAACTTGCTCCACAGGATGTTCAGAAACTTTCGAGGATTTTCAGACATTTGGCAACCGGAAAATTAGCAACATCTCTACTGTGTCGTCTGCAAGTTCCGATGATGCGGATGGAGAGAAGAAAATAGATATTAAGGGACTGATAGAAGGAATTGGAACTTTGATCATACCCTCGGTGAGTACGGTCAGATATTTTTATTTTCCACTTATTTCTACCACAAATATTTGCTCTTGAAATGAATATAAGTGGAGCACTGTTTATAACTTTGTATGTATGTATGTATGTATGTATGTATGTATGTATGTATGTATGTATGTATGCATGCATATATGTATGTATGTAAGTATGTATGTATGCATGTATGTATGTATGTATGCATGTATGTTTCCAACCCCTTGGATTTGTTGTAGGGGGAGAAGGGACATATGTTAGATGTAGAACAATTTCTATTTTAAAGTCATTTTCAAATATTATGTGTGCAGTTATAGCAGGAAAACACGTCATATGTAATGGATTTTACATTATGCCCCCTGGGTCGGACTTTGCATTATGCCCCATGAGTTGGATTTGGTAGTATGCCCCCTTTATCGGATTTGGAATTATGCCCCCTGGGTCGGATTTGGCATTATGACCGGTGGATCGGATTTTGCATTATGACCCCAGCATCACTTTCTAGGGGTTGGGGTGAGTAGTGGCGAATTGGAAGGAGGATATCAGATTATACAGTTAAAAATATGTGGGGATTTGCAATAGCTAGCAATTGCTCCAATTTATATCTTAACCACTTTCACATATATTGCAAAATAATAACACATCATTTTAACATCTTTTCACAACATGTCTGCTTTTATTAATATTCATCCCTGTGGTGTACATTAATAAACACATTACCGGTTAATTAGAGACAATAGTGACGTAGTTTGAGCACTTTTTTTCAAATTACAACACTTATTTAACAGAACTTCCTATAATCGATACAAAGTTTGTTATTGCTAATTAACGAATGAAATTCCTTTCCACTGTTTAATGAAGCTTTCAGAACATGCTGAAAGTCTGATTGATTACAACTCTCAATCTACGCTTACATTAAGTTAGACTAATTCACGAACTTTGCATGCCTCAATCATTATTTGCCCCACCCCCCTAAAAAAACCAGAAGTGTTTCGAGTTCCATTAGCAGTGTAAAGTCCAAATGAACCTCTATGAGCTTATTTGTCAAAGGCAGCTAATAAAAAATTAAAAAATAAAAAACAAAAAATTTTAAAAAAATTTAAAAGAAAGGTTTTAAGTTTGCAAAGTCTACATTTTAGATGTTGTATACAACTGGTTTCAGTTCCGGTTAGTAAAATGACAACCTAGTTAGTACCAGCCTATAAAATGAAGAGCAATAGCCCCATAAAACTTCTTAATGTAAAGCGGTGTTAACTGTAGACTATATCCCGGACAATTCATTGTTTCCGTAATGACAGTAATAACCACATCACTAGAAAGAATGCTAACAATAAAAAAAACAGTAACAAGTATAGGAGAGAGAGAGAGAGAGAGAGAGAGAGAGAGAGAGAGAGAGAGAGAGAATAATGAACTGAATGAATGAATTACTTTTTTTGTAAAATTGGGACTGTAATGAGATGATAATTTTATTTGTGTGTGGATGTTCTTTTGGAGTCTTCGCTGTTTTTAGTGTTTGGGGCGGCGTATCCAGTAAGGTTCCTTTTCTTTCCTGGTTTTGGAACTCCATTTGCTGTTGTGGGAAATCGCAGTTAGTATTATATTATTGAAGGTGTGGACAGGTCAGAGATGTGCTTTGCAACTGGACTTTCGTACAGCTCTCTTTTTCATCCACTCAGATCTGAAGCTTGATCCTTTTGTTTAAACTTTTGTTTCTCCGACACACTGAAGGCTGCAGATCTTAAATGTTATGAAATTTACATTCTCTGTTTTGCACGTTCTGTTTGAACCATGTATGTTAAATTTTTCGCTTGTCACTGCGACAGTGAATGTGTTAGTCTATATCATATATTAAGAGATTTCCCATCACCACCGGGACGAACCATATCAGAATGGTCTTGATTTGTGTTTAGCTTTGTTCTGACTAAGCTGTCTATGTGGTTTTCTCCTCTTATCGGATCTGTGTGGAGTTTGGATGACTTTATATCTTAAGCAAACAATTTCCATTCGTCATTAACATTCATGACAGAAGTCTCCATCTCAGATAACATTTTTCCGGACACAAGAATCAGACTGGTAGAAAACAAACTCCATAGAGACATCTCAAAAACTAACTGATAAACATCCATTATCATCCTCCATCCAGGTGTCATAAAAAATATTGCATTCATAACATCATGTATGCTCAGGCATATATATGCTGGGATGCTGGGAGATACAACATGGCCATAGAGCAATCCGGTCTTATCGACACGAAGTCGTGTCCAGGTGTATCATTAGCTGGTTATTTGAGAATCATTAGCATCCATATCGGTTTAATATATTAAGTAAAGAGTCATATTTTAGGTCTTTAGAATCAATCAGCCAACCATCTAGTCAACCAACCAAACAGATAACCAACTAACCAACCAAACAACAAACCAAATATAACTTAATATGCCTTAAATGCTGATGGAAACAAAAAAGCAATAAATAAATAAATAAATAAATAAATAAATAAATAAATAAATAAATCATAAAAACTCCTTGGCATTTGTCTTGCTATTATAGGGCTAAATTTAGTTATTTCAGATGATATGGTATTTTTATAAATTTTAGAAGAGAAGATATATCTGTGTATAAATTTTCTAAATTTAATATTAGTATGTCTATGATCAAAGAGAAGCTCTTTAGTCAACTGTTAAATTTAGAGGCTGAGATTCTGGGTGAATACCATATTATCAGCAGCTACTCAATGCAATGGTCTCAGGTTACAGTGCTAGCTGAGAAATTGAAACAAAGAAGTCAGTATGACAGTTGGATTATGTGTTTGTAAAGCTAATTAAAATCAATTATAGCGAGTTTGCCTTATTACTTAAACATTAAACTTAGTGACCAGTTGTAGGGAATCTTTTTTAGTAGGTATAAAGTGCTTAAAATAGAGTTGGGTAGTTACAGTTTAACTGTGAATTAATTTGCTCATAAGGATAAAGTTTACAAGTAATTTCTTACTTAATATAATATTTTTTGGAAATTCTAACATACATTATCAGTGGGAAAAGAGTGTGTATGGAGAATAGATATATGACTTTATTTCGGATTACATTATTTAGATTGTGTGCATTTTGATATGTAGATTAGATAAAGGGCTGCACCTAACACAATCATATCAAAAGTTTGGTTCTAGAAAAGGTCTTCAGCGAATGCTCTCTCTGAAGTCCGCTAGGACTGTTTATAAGCCAGGTCAAACATAGTGCAGGGAGTCCTACAATGCGGGTTCGCTATTCGATCATTCATTAGTCACGTCGAACACAGCCAGAACAGCATGTCGTGATGGAACTCAATACGGCAGCACGAAGCGTGGCGCCAAGATGGCTGCCAGTTGTTGCAGTCATTCCTACACCAGCCCTAAGGGCCATTAAGGCACTTGGAAAAAAGCAAGCTTCAAATTGGAGTCTGCGAGCTGGAGCAAAGAGAACAACACTTCTATTGACCTGGGATATTAACACTGAGGGTGAGGACCTGAATATCGAGAGACAAGAGGACTATGGTATCGCTTAAAAGAATAGCAATAGGAAACGTATTGGGAGAAGGAAACCTGCTCAAAACAGGGCGGTTAGCCACTCCTATACACCGGCTAGTGATTTTGTCAATATACCTGGACACTTAAACCAAATACAGGCTCCCCAAACGCTTAATACAACAACATCTACCCAGACCGTTACTCGGCAGAATATTATGAAGTACGTGGAAGCTCAGACGGATCCTATCACTTCGGAAGCTATCACGAAAACTGAAACAACAACACAGCTACATCAAGATTCGGACGACGAACAGAGCTCAGTTGAACAGAACTCAGATAAAGAAGAGGAAGATGTGGAAGAAGAGGATGCTGATACTGAGGATGAAGAAACCAATGGACTTGTGCAACACGACGATAAACATGGACTAGAGAAAACATTAACCAGCTATAAAAAGGCTAACAATTTTGTTAGCTCTGTGAAATATATGGCATGCAAGTCTTTAAGGAGTAAAAAACCTAGTACACAACAATGGCTATTTGCACAGCGCATTCTCACTTGATATTACGACAAGGCCTATCACGAGGGGCCTCTTACCATCCTCACTGAATTTGCTAATGAGCTAACCGGAATGTACGGGTTCGAGGCAATACCCGAGGAAGCATATAAAGAACCACGCACCGAGGCAGAGATACGAGACAAAGAACACCGCCGGAAAACATTCAGGCTGCCGACCTAACAGCCCTTTTAACGGCTAACTATTCAAATTGCCTTTATTTTTTAGTGGCTCCAATTTTCTTGGAACCACGTTTCGATCTAACCAAATATTGATACTGATTTGATCCTTTGGCTACCGTTCCAAATTTCCTTACATTTCCAGATATTGACTTACGAAAATATTTATTTAAGTTGCTATGACTTATTTGGCCTATAATAAGAGAGAATTTTTGTACGCTTCGTACAAAATATTCCAGATTCCAAATCTATTAATAGGAAAATTAGTAACTTGTTTGCTTGGCTCTAATTACAATTGTGGCTCGCACAGAATTGTTAATAGGGAATACCCATTGGTTTTACTGGGTAAAATTTGATATATAAGGCGTTTCAGGTCTTACAAATAACTGTAGCTGTACCTCCCTCCCCGGCCCCCCCCCCCGTTGCGGTTAACTAAGTAGTGCAACATTCGCACATAAAAGCGGGGTTGTAGTCGCACCATTCCTACAACCCCGACCAATTAAAAATCTTGACTTTCAAGAGTAAACAGGTCGCAAAAGCACTTAGTTTGCGTAAGCGACTTTAATTCTTATTTGATTGATTGACTGAGTGCAGGGAGTCGATAGTCACGTCGAACACAGCCAGAACAGTACGTCGTAATGGAACCCAATACTGCTGTCATCAAGATGGCTGCCAGCTATTGCAGTTATTCCTGCACCAGCCCTAAGGGCCATTAAGGCACTTGGAGAAAAGCAAGCCACAAATTGAAGTTTGCGAGCTGGGGCAAGGAGAACAACGCTTCTTTTAAACTGGGATACTAACACTGAGGGCGAGGACCTGAATATCGAGGGATTGGGAGACTATGGTATCGCTAAAAAGAATAGCAGTAGGAAACGTATCAGGAGAAGGAAACCTGCTCAAGACAAGGCGGCTAACCACTCCAATACACCGGCTAGTAATTTTGTTAATATACCTGGACACCCTTATCAGATACAGGTTCCCCAAATGCTTAGAATAACATCATCTACCCAGATCATTACTCGGCAGAATATTATGAAGGACGTGGAAGCTCAGACGGACATTATCAGTTCGGAAGCTACTGCAGTAACTGAGACACCAACACAACTGCATCAAGACTCAGAAGAGGTACAGAGCACAGATGAACAGAACTCAAATGAAAAAGTGGAATAAGTGGAAGATGAGAGTGCTGATAATGAGGAAGACGAGGGCGCCGATACCGATGATGAAGAGACAAATGAACTTGTGCATCGCTATGAAAAGCTAGGAGTAGAGGATATCTTAATCTCCCATGAAAAAGGCTAGCAATTTCGTTAGTTCTGTGAAGTATATGGCATGGAGATCTTTAAGGACCAAAAAACTAGAATACAGCAATGGCAATTTGCACTACGAATTCTCACTCAGTACTATGACAAGGCCTTCCATGAGTGTCCTCTCACCACCCTTATTGAAATCGCCACGGAGGTGGCCAATATGTACGGGTTGGAGGCAATACTCGAGGAAGCATACAAAGAACCACATACTGTGGCAGAGATACTAGACAAAGAAAACCGCCGAGAAACCTTCAGGCTGCCGACCTAACAGTCCTTTTTACGGCTAACTATTCAAATTGCCTTTATCATTGTGATTCCAGTTTGGTTTGGAACCACGTTCCGATTTAACCAGATATCTGATACGATCCTGTGGCTACCGTTCAAAATTTACTAATGTTCCCAGATATTGACTTACAAATATTTTTAAGGTCACTACGACTTGTTTGGCCTATAATACAAAAGAAATTTTGTACGCTTAGCACAAGATATTAAAGAATCGAAATTTATTAATAGGTAAATATACAACTTGTTTGCTTGGCTCTAATTACAATTGTGGCTAACACAGAAATGGCTATAGGGAGTACCCATCAGTATAATTGGGTTAAATTTTATATATAGGGCGTTTCACGTTGTACCAACTGTGGCTATGTCTCCCTCCCTGCCTCCCTTCCTGCCGCAAATAACTAAGAACTGTGGCATTCACACATAAAAGCTGGGTTGTAGTGGCACCATCCCTACAACCCCGATAAATTAAGAATCTTGACTGGCAAGACTAAACAGGTCGCAAAAGCACTAAGTTTGCGTACGCGACTTTAATTATTATTCAGTTCAGTGCAGAGAGTCAGCATGCAGATCTAGAAGTATCAGAGTTCCATTAAATGTAGAAAAGAAAATCCCTCTTGCTTGTGACTAATTCCCCATAGCACAGTTATATCAAATAGGCGCTACTACAGTTTGGTGGAGAATTCAAAATGGAAATGTGTTAAATTATATTCTAAATTTTTATTTGATTTAGGGTAATTATATTCTATTTTAGGCTGTGCTGACTCCATATGAAAATTCAGTAGCAAAATGTTTATTATATTCATCTTTAGGACCTTTCTTTGGACTTTATTTAACAAGTTTATGGAGTGATCTGTCGGGTGGAAATTTCTCATCAGAGATCTATATGTGCCTTAGAATTTTGTGATTCTGCTGCATCAAAATGGATAGAAGCTGCGTAGATTTCAGTCTTTTGCCGCCATTTTCTGGTGATGGAAGCCAAGATGCAAAGTTATGGTTGGCACGTTTCCAACTACTTACAACAACTAATGGACTAAATGACAACAAGACAAAGGTAACCCTACCTCTACTGTTAACAGATAATGCATTACGCTGGTATATGTCACTGGCACAAAATATAAAGAATGACTTCAGCTTGCTCCAGAAGGAATTTATCAATCGATATGGGCTTGATGAAAGAGTGCAGTGGCAGAGAACTGCAGCTCTGTATCAAACATTACAAAGTACAAACGAGAAAGTGGAAGAATTCATCGCAGATATAGTTGCTAAGGGAACTGAGCTGGAACTACCAAAGACACAAATTAAGCATATCATCGTCAATGGACTAAAGCCACATATACGACAATTCATATTTAACAGAATCCAGAAACGGTGGATCATCTCTGTCACAGTGCAAGACTCGCTGAAGTCACTATGACAGAAAGTACTAAAGAGCAACAAACACTTGCAGCAGCTGTTCAGAGACTGGAAGAAAAACTTGAACCGATGTCAGTGGCAGTGTCATCCAAGCCAGAATTCAAGCATTCATTGAAAGAAAGTGGACAATGGAACAACTGCACAAGGCAGCAACCTGCGGTTTGTGGATGATGTGGAAGATTTCCTGATCATTCAAAGCAGAGATGTCCAGCGAATGGCAAACAATGCCATAAATGTGGAAAATTTAGCCATTTTGCAGTAGTGTGCAGATCAGCCTCACGGACTCGGTCAACGATATGACTAGATAAACTAAATTCCATCACAGTAAGAAAATGCCACAATCAAATCTCAACAGCATACAGGATACAATCACATCTGACATTAACAGAAATCACTTAACATTGATTATCAATAACACAACAACAACAGCACTAATTGATACAGGAGCAGCACTTTCATGTACTTCATATAGACAACTGCAGCGTTTGGACAGCAATTTTGAATTGGAACCACCCAAAATTCCCTTCATCACTGGAGTTAATGGCGATCAACAAAAGCCTCTAGGATGTGTAACTCTGGACATAAGAATCAACCGACTTATAGTTACACACAGTTTCCATGTTTATAAACATATACATTGTGATCTTATTCTAGGTATGGACTTCTTAGAAAGCAAGAAAGCTATCATAGACTTGAACTCAAAAACAATATCTCTGTATGATGGATTAACAGTGTCTGCCTTAAAAAGTGAACTTAAACAGAAAATAGGCCTTGCTAGAACGGTTGCCAAGATTGTAGTGCCTGCACAATCTGAATGTGAGATTCCAGTGAAAATTCAGGACTGCCCAAGGGACAATATATTGTTACAACCTGTATCGCACTTACCCTCCACAACCCAATTACTTGGGGCAAAAGCAATATATAAAATTCAACGAGGCAGAGGACGATTTCGTTTACTAAATCCCACAAACAAAGATATAATCTTAAGGCCTGGTAAAACAGGAGCAACTGTGGAAATTCTTGAAACTGATGACATTACATAACCTGATTATGAACCTAACATGTTACAAGAAGAGCCTTGTAGTGTGAACTGCACACGCACACAGCTGAAGTTCTGAAATGGATAAATTTGTAAAAACTGCACAAGACCTTGACTTTGATTTGTCGGACTATTATTTGACTTCAGATGAAAAATTGTATTTCCAAGAATATATTGGGAGAAATAGAGATGTGTTTGCAGTGGACTACCAGAATTAGGATGTACAGATATATACCAACATAAAATTAATACTGGCAATGAGAAACCTGTTAGGCAAAGATTCTACAGAACCAACCCCATACAAAAAGCAGAAATTGACAGACAAGTTAAAGAAATGTTAAAGTACGACATCATTGAACCATCTACATCACCATGGCAAAGTCTAGTGGTTCTTGTGAAGAAGAAATCGGGAGAATACAGATTCGCTGTTGACTACAGGAAACTAAACAAGCTTATAAAACCAGAAGTATTCCCTCTTCCACGTTTTGATGACATGATGGATAGCATAGGCCAATCTTCCGCAGTATATTTTTCAGTGCTTGACATGTTTTCCGGCTTCTGGAAAATCAAGCTTGATCCAGAGACTAGAGAAAAGAGTACATTTGTCATATCCGATGGTTGTTATGCATTCAAAAAGCTTCAATTTGGATTGTCCAATTCACCCATGAGTTTCCAGCTTACCATGACAAAACTACTGCAGGGTATAGCTTATAACATGTTCTGTGCTACATTGATGATGTGCTGGTGTATAGTCACACCTTAGAGGAACATTTCTCTCATTTGCAAGAAGTATTTGATAGACTGCCTAAAGCCAATCTTAAACTGAAACCATCAAAATGTCGGTTTGCAATAAAAAGGGTCAAATATTTGGGACATGTTATTTCCAAAGATGGAGTAGAAGTGGACTTGGATAAGACCAATATAACATCAGATTTTCCAAGACCGAAAAATGCACGAGATCTCAGACGTTTCCTGGGATTATGCAGTTAGTACAGACGGTTTGTGAAAAACTATAGTAATATATGTGCACCCTTGAACGGCCTTCTCAAAAAGGATGTAAAATTTCAGTGGACTGATAAATGTGAATCAGCTTTTAACAAACTGAAAACAGCTCTGACTACAACACCTGTCTTGGCTTACCCAAACATGGACAAACCTTTCATTCTCTCAACAGATGCTTCTGGATAAGCAATATCTTACATTCTCAGTCAAAAAGACGACCAGGGTAGGGAACATCCAATTTCGTATGGAGGCAGAGCACTTTGTATATTTGAAACGAAATGGGGCGTATCTGATAGAGCAGGTTTTAGCCTTAGTGGAAGGAGTATGGTATTATAGACACTTTCTTGAACACCAGAAATTCACTGTTGTCACTGATCATATAGCCCTAAAATATCTTAAGGACATTAAAAATCCAACAGGACACTTGGGTCGCTGGAGTATGTTATTACAGAGATTTAATTATGAAGTCATTCACAAAAGTGGTGTCAAGCATACCAATGCGGGTTCTTTATCAAGGATTCCATACAAAGAAGTAATAAACAACAATGAGACTGCTTATAGTATCTATGAAACTGACTTAAGTATATTGTTTATAAACATCAATGAACCTTCATTCGTGATCTTGGAATGTGACCCTCCATGCTCCCCCAGCAGGGTACAATCTCAGCCAGTCTCTGTGTACAGTATAATAGACCAGACAGTGGATAAGCAGCTAGTATCAGCTTGGCTCCAGTTAAGTGCTACCTAGAAACAGGCCAGCTGCCTGGTGACTCAACAAAAGCATCAAGGACAGTGGCGGAAAATGATAATACACTATGCTTGATGGATTTCTGTACCATTTATGGGACAGATGGGCAAAGAAACTTCTAAAGAAATCCGTATTAAACAACAATTAGCCATTCCTGCAGGATTACGCCATGAAATTCTACATAACTTTCATGATTCCGTAACTGGAGGAGGACATCAAGACTTTGGCAGAACTTATGCGACAATACAGTCAAAGTACTATTGGCCAAAAATGTATTCACAGATAAAAGACTATGTTCAAACCTGTGAGGAATGCCAACAAGCCAAACATCCTTCTCACTCTACAAAGGCACCACTACACTCTATGCCATCAGTTGGAGTATTTGATCACTGGCATATGGATATTCTTGGTCCTTTAACAGTAACCAAAGAGAAATACCAGTAAATCTTTTTGTGTGTGGACCGTTTCAGCAGGTTTGCGGAAGCATTTCCATTATGATCGCATGAAGCAACTGAAATAGCTGATATTTTATACAAAGAAATCATTTGCCGTTATGGAGCTCTTACAGCTCTTGTATCTGACCGTGACCAGAACTTCCTGTCGCATATTATATCGGAACTGTAAAAAAAAAAATGAATATTAAACGCTTCCATACATCAAGCTACCATCAAAAAACCAACTCTACATGTGAGAGATTCAACAGAACATTAGCCCAATTTATACGCACCTATATTGACAAAGCGCAACAAAACTGGGTCGTTTTGTTACTAGGAATCCTAATGGCTTACCGCAAGACACCATGCACCGACTCAACTGGATTTTTCCCATGTGAATTAGTCTTTGGGAGAGCTCCACTAGATGTTTCTCTTGCCGACCCTACAAATACCGAGAAGCCAGTAAAGGACACAACAGCAACCTATTGACAAAAGCTCAAAATACAAATGGAAATAACTAGACAAATTGCCCGAGACAACATCCAGAACTCCCAGCAAAAATATAAAGAATATTATGATACACACGCTCAAGAACCCTCTTTCCACCTAGGACAACGAGTATGGATGCACAATCCAAATGTACCCAAAGGGAGATCGTCTAAATCACACAAGAAATGGACAGGACCATGGTATATCAGCGACATTGGGCCCAATCATACATTCCAGTTACGTGAGTGTGATAATCACAAACTACAGAGGTCGTCAGTCCATGCAAACAGACTAAAACAATACTTCAGTCCTGACAATAGAAATGAGTATTTGGACCATACAACTCAGATAGCTACACCGCAAGAGACCAAACATCTTTACAGACCACAACATCTGGTAGCAAACCCTCAGTTAAACCAGTCCACAACAAGACAATTGATATTCCAGCACCTATAACAGATTCATCTTCCAAGTCCTTGACAACAGAGGAACGTGCAACATCGCAGTCAAAGGAAGAATGGGGTATTGTTGATGAAATTCTATCCTGCAGTCGGCATCGTGGCAAGCTCGTTTATAGGGTTAAATGGCGAGATTTCCCCAAGACAACATGGGAACCTGAGTAAGCTTTACTGCAGTTTTTACTCCGGGAATTTCATGTAACAAAAACACTAAAAGGAAAGAGAAAAAAATTGCAAAGTGAAGATTCCAAATTGGCCTAATCAGTTAGTTCTTAAGTGTGGACTCATTATATTTGTTTTGCTGTGCTATACTTTCCTATCAACCCTTTTTTCCATATCATTCCTACACATCTTCCTTCCAATGGTATAGCAGAACAGATGTATAAATCCCATACTTGGACTATTGAAAGCTATGTTGTACATTCCAAATGGATTATTCTTTGCAAACAAATAACTTTCTGTGATTTTAAAGCAGTTTAGGGCACCATGGTGGTGCCAATTCTCATTAGGTTCAAGAAAATCTTGAAACGCTTGTGATACCTGCAGATTACATTCAAAGTGATGTGACATTCATGGAACATTATAAAATGTACCATAGATTCGTGAGAAGTCAGACATTTATGGATCTGTCGTTCGTATAACTTTTGGTGGACAAAGATGATATAGAAATTATTAGAGTAATTAATATCTGAGTGTTTCAAACTATTTAGCATATACATGTATCAAAATATTTACCTAAAATTAGCATCCATAAGACCTCTTAGGACTGTCAAGTTATTTCTGTGTCTAATTGAAAAGACTGTAATAAATCGCAATATTGTTGTACCTTAGTACCCTGCACTATGGAATGTAAGTTCTGTTAATGGAGTAGATTTTGCAGGTTTGTGGTGTGCAAGGAGGTGTGTGTGAACACTGATGCCATGTTAAACACTATTAAATACATGTTTAATCCAATTTTTTCAATAATTTGACAAAAGCAATAGTATGTTATAAAAATTTTGTGACCAAATTTTGCTAGGCCGGAGGGACATATTATAGGCCTAAATTTAGTTATTTCAGGTGCTATGGTATTTTTATAAGTTTTAGAAGAGAAGATATATTTGTGTATAAATTTTCTAAATTCTCTCCATAAATTTAATATTAGCATGTCTATGGTAGAGAAACAGCTCTTTAGGCTGTTAAATTTAGAGGCCGAGATTCTGGGTGAATACCATATTATCAGCAGCTACTCAAATGCAGTGGTCTCAGGTTACAGTGCTAACTGAGAAATTGAAACAAAGAAGTCAGTATGACAGTTGGATTATGTGTTTGTAAAGCTAATTAAAATCAATTATAGCGAGTTTGCCTTATTACTTAAACATTAAACTTAGTGACCAGTTGTAGGGAATCTTTTTTAGAAGGTATAAAGTGCTTAAAATAGAGTTGGGTAGTTATAGTTTAACTGTGAATTAATTTGCTCATAAGGATAAAGTTTACAAGTAATTTCTTACTTAATATAATATTTTTGGAAATTCTAACATACATTATCAGTGGGAAAAGAATGTGTATGGAGAATAGATACTTGACTTTATTTTGGATTGCATAATTTAGATTTTGTGCATTTTGATGCGTAGATTAGAGCTAGATAAAGGGTCTGTACCTAACACAATCATACCAGATTAGGCCTAGATGAACAAATGGAATACAATGAATTAATGGACAGTCTGCGTAGTCCAGTCTGGAACAAAAACAAATTATTGAAACAACTGCCACCAGCAGATTATATAGACAAAGGAAAACAGTCAATGACAAAACCACTAAAAACAAAAGTTGAACCACACTCAAACCAAAACACTAGAAACCAAGCGAACAAGGAAGGAAAAGATCAACTAAAACCATTTCAAAGCGTAAGCCAATCCAATCAAACACAAAACAAACCAACATTAAATCAAAACCTAACAGCAAGTAAAAAATAGAACAAACAACTAGGCATAGGCAAAACTACTACCCCATCAACCTCACAATATTTATAACAAGCAAAACCACCAAGTTCCTCAATCTCAGTTCACGAAGCATCGCAGCAACTCTCACAAAAACCCACGGAGGGGAATTCACTGTCATTCGACCAAACACGGATTACATAATTGTCCGTTGCAGCACTGTGATGCAATTAGCCAAATACATGGAAATTGAGTACATCGCCTCAATAAGTGTTACTATCTCAAAGACACTCAGCATTGAAAGACAATACCCAAATGAAACAAACAACAACAAACACAGTAATCAGCAAGGAAGGCAACACCAAAATTATAGGAACCGATAACAGCTCGGTTAAAACATCCTCAATCAATGTCAAAACAGTGTACAAAAAAGTCCTCAAACTGCCCAGACACCAAGAAAATAAATGAAATAGAGAACTGACAGAACTAATACACTATCACCGCAACATTCGACATAGTTCAGCATATGGACCGTGACCAAATTACCTACAAAGAAGATAACATAAAGTCAATCAAAAATTAAAACCCAAAAAGCTCAAGCACAAACAATAACCAAGCCACTAACTTAAGAAAACAGGATCCAATCCCAACAAATATTAATAAGAAAGAGGTTAAAATAAACAGAGAAGATAAAACGCAAACAACAAAATTAACCAAAACAAACGCAAAAACCAAACCAAACTCAGATAATCCAAACACTAATCAGGCACCCAATCATCAAGCAGGAAACAACCGAAAACCCACTGACTCATCAACAGAAGGCAATAAAGCTAACAAACAACCAAAGCTATATAAAACAAATGCTGTGCTTGAATATATCAGTGACCTTAGCAATAAAACTGCGCTAATCGCAAAGAACAATCAATACCCATCTGATCTGACACACCAACTCTTAAATAAACTAGCGAATAAGTACTTCCCACACAATAACGCCAGTGCATAGCAAAATTTAACTAAAATGACAGTAAATAACAACGAATTATATGTATCCACACAGCGTAAATGCCTGACACTGTGGCAGTGGAACTGCCGCGGAATCATTAATAATATGCCAGAACTAATTCAAAAAATAAACGCAGAACAACAAAAACCAGACATCATATGTCTGCAGGAAACTCACCTATCAAAGGCCATTAGGGTTATCCCCAAAATACCAGGGTATTCGACAAGATATATCGTAAACAGAACAAACGGGAAACAAAAGGGAGGCCTAGCAACCTGTATCAGCGATTCCATACCAAACTCGTCCGAAATCGCTATAGACCACGACTATGAAAACCAGGACATACCTGATACAAATGAAACACAAGCTTTATCAATCAACACCGGACGAATCACTATAAAACTGCTCGCTATTTATGACCCGGGAGGTGACAATCATATCTCAATCGAAAATTATAGGAAACTAACAAACGACAAAACAGAAAACCTCATTATATGCGGTGACTTCAACGGACACAGTGCAAGATGGGGAGGCATAAAACAAAACCCGAGGGGAAAACTACGAGAGAAATGGGCTGCTGAAGCCAACCTAGTCATACTCAATGACGGAGCTGGAACAAGAATTGACCCCATAAACGGCACCCTATCAGCAATCGACCTCACCATCGTCACACCCAAATTGGCACAAATCAGAAACTGGGAAGTTGATCAAAACAGCACATCAGGAAGCGATCGCTTTCCCATAATAGTCACTCTCAATATAATGACCCAAGTAAATCCTACCAAAATCATAACAAGATGGAGATGTGATAAAGCGGACTGGGATCAATTTAACGCCATCTTATCCAAAGTAACCCTAAACGAACTTTTGGATGACAACACTGACAAATTTAATCAAAACATGGTTAACACACTAAATGAGGCAGCCACACAAAATATCCCCAGAACAGGAGGCCAACAACCCAAACCCCGTGTCCCATGGTGGAATGAAGACTGTAAAATAGCACTCAAAAACAAGAAAAAAGCCCTAAATAGATTTAAACATATAAGGGAATTCACGTGATTTCAGTACATATAAAATAAAGAAAAAGAATTAAAGACAATTATCAGAAATGCTAAAGAAAAATTATGGCAAGACTTCTGCACAAGTATCAACATAAAAACAAATTCTAAGCAGGTTTGGGATAAAATTAAAGCAATTAAGGGCAAAACTAAACAACAGAGCCTTAAAATGACCGAAGCCCTAACTGACAAAGAAAAGGCAAACCGATTGGCAACACATTTTTCAGGCATGAGTAGCAACGCCAATCATACCAAAAATTTTCAAGAACACCGCCAAAGAGTAGAACAAACGCACGCAGACCTTTTCACTGACCTAGGATCTCAGCAATCGCATTTAAATGAGGACTTTACCACAGAAGAATGGAAAACCGCACTAGCTAAGAAAAAGGCAACCTCACCCGGCGAAGATAAACTGGGTTATGAAATATATAAACATATACCCGGAAATATTGAAGAAATAATACTAAACCACTTCAACAACATCTGGCGCAAAGACCAACTACCCAAAAGCTGGAAAACAGGCAATAATAATACCAATACCAAAACCGGGCAAAGATCCTGCCGACATCAATGCATATAGGCCAATATCGCTAACAGACAATATATGCAAAATAATGGAAACAATGAAAGACTTAAATACCACCTGGAAAGTAACAAATATATATCGGATAACCAAAGCGGCTTTTGGAACAAGAGATCCACCATAGATCAATTGTTCAGGCTAGAATCAAGTATCAAGCTAGCCTTTAATGCTAAACGCAAGTGCGACCGTCATCTGATCGCAGGATTTCTTGATTTGGAAAAAGCATTTGATGGACGAAAGGTCTAATCGCAAAATTAAATCACTATGGAATAACCGGCCGCATACATAATTGGATATCAGACTTCTTGAAAGATCGAAAAATAATAAAAAGAGTAGGAGACCAATACTCCGATATGTACCAACTTGAAAACGGAACACCACAAGGAAGTGTGCTTAGCCCAACATTATTCAACATCATGGTCAACGATCTAGACAGCATAATAAATAAAACTAAAGTAGACCTTTCACAATTTGCCGAAGACAGTGGGATATGGAAGGCAGAAAACCCTAACAGCCAATCAGTCATTGGAAACATCCAAGAAAGCCTCAATCTAATAGGTCGGTGGGCAGATAAATGGGGCTTTAAAATATCTCACACTAAAACCGAAGCAATTATTTTCTCACCACACACCCGAACGGCTATAGAATATCCAAAACTGTACATTCAAGGGACGCTAATTAAATTCGTCAAAACAGCCAAATTTTTGGGAATGCATATGGACAAAAATCTCACTTGGAAATATCACATTACGGACCTAGTACAGAGATGCAAGACAGACCTAAACCTATTAAGAAACCTTAAAGGAACCACATGGGGGGGGGGGAGGGTGCTAACCAACAAACTCTATTAACACTATATAGAACCCTCATAAGATCTAAAATAGACTACGCATGCCAGGTTTATGCATCAGCAAATCCAAGTACGCTTAAAAAAACTTGACAGCATCCAATATAAGGCGTTAACCATATGCACCCGGACCCTAAGCTCAACTTCGCTAGAGGAACTGCAAATAATAACAGGAGAAACTCCACTAAAATTAAAAAGACAAGAATGTAGACTAAGATATGCTGTACGCATATCAATACGTACGCCGAAGCACCCCACCAGGAAAATCGTTCAAAAATGCAACACACCATTCAGTCATAAATTAGTTCCACATACACCAGGTGGAAAGAAAATCCACGAACTAATTAAAGATCTCTCCTTAGACATAATTCAAGCCGAGCAAAGCAGTTACCCCGATTTGACACCCTGGACGGGTGTTAATCCCAGGTTTAACACAACAGCCTTAACGTTCGGCTCCAAACAGGAACAAGAACACGAAATAAGAAACAAGATATTAGCCGAAATAGAAGGAAAATACACAGGGTTTACAAAAATTTACACCGACGGTTCTAAAAACCGCAAACCCAAGCAGAACAGCAGCGGCTACAATCATCCCGGAAACAAACACAGAGCTCGGAGCTTGACTACCAAACAACTGCTCCATATATACAGCTGAATTCTGGGCCATAATAGAAGCATTAAACTGGATCCAACAGAACAATATAAATAAATCTTTAATTATAAGCGACGCCCTCAGTGTAATAAATTCGATTAAATCAAGCAATTCAATCACGAGGGAAAATTTCCTGAAAAAAACAAAACTTAAAATTAAACACCTAATACTCAACAACCAAACGATCGAATTCATGTGATACCTTTCCACATCGGATTAGTAGGTAACAAGACCAAATTGCCAAACAAACTCTGCAAAAACCTACCACAATAACACTAAATTATAGCGTACATGCTCTATACAGTATTATCAGAACTAAGATCGAGAGCAAATGGCAAGAATCATGGGAAAACAGCTCAAAAGGACGAACCCTATATTCCAGGCAAAGCAAACCTATAAGAAATGTCAAACCGCCGACATCTGTCAGAAGTCAAGATCAAAAAATCATTAGCCGAATAAGAACAGGTAAAACCAAACTCGTCAGCAGCTTCGGAAAACACCTGACAAGTAATATATTCTCACATGGCAACTGTCCCCACTGCCCTAGCCCAGAAAACCTACATCGTGTCTTCAATATCTGCCCGAAATACAAGGAACAAAGGGCTATATTTAGGAAAAAACAAAAAGCAATAGGATCCCCACCGACCTATCCAGAATTTCTAGAAAGCCAAAATACAAACATAGATATAACATACCAAAACATCATTAATTTCCTCATGGATATCGGGAAAAAGGAGGCATATAAAACACACCACCATTCACGCTAAAAGCTTAAAATAAACCAACAACCAAAATATAGACAAACAATTTTAATAAATGGACGAGGGGGTGTGAGATGGGGGGGGGGGGTCGGTTTACAGTCCAACTAGGGGCATGTATCGGCCTGAGCGCGGGCTGGACCCTGGCCTCATCTTTCATCTCAGGGAAACAAACAAACAACTAAAACACTTCAACATATTTAGATATAAACAAATTAAAAATTGGAAGATAAAAATAAATTTAAATAGGAGACAACATCCATTCCACTTAAAATTGGACGGGGGGGTGGCTGGGAGATGGGGTGAGGGCTTCGGTTTACAACCCAACTAGGGGCATGTACCGGCCTGTGCGCGGGCTGGAGCCTTGGCCTTATCTTCCACCTCAGGGAAATCACGCAAACAATTAAAATTACTACAACATACTTAGCCTGAAACAAATTAAAAATTAGAGAAAAAAACATAACTATTATAAAACCATACAAAGACGCAGTAGGCTATAAAAACTTATTAAAGTAGGCAACAGATCTAACCAAGCTACAACTTAAACAGAAACAACAATCTATAACGCACCAATAATAACTCTAAAACAGACCAGGATACTAATATCTTTTCATACCACAAAGGTGGCCGCAGATTATTAATAAAAAGACAACTGATTTCATACGAACAATGTAGCACTAATAAATTTATGAAGTTAAATAAGGCCCACAATGTAGGAAATATGAGGTGGTCTAATACCCAGGACCATCAAGCCCATCTGGACAATGCGGCAATTAAAAATCTAGGAAACTTATGTAAGACCCAAAAACATAGACTATATAAGGTGGCCTAATCCCCAGGACCATCAGGCCCAGCTGCACAACGTGGCAATTAAACAACACAGCAAATTATACAGAACCCACAACTTAAAATATATGAGGTGGTCTAATGCCCAGGATCATCAGGCCCGGCTACACAATGTAACAACCTAAATAAGACAATCTTAACTAGATAATCACTAGGCGGTCACTGTCGTGGTACTAACTTCTACAAAGCAGCACAGAACAATCTTCAAAGTTGTGTCAAGACATTTTTACCTTTCGGCAGTGGGGGTCAAAATTTCACTCTGGACAATAAGGACGCCTTCCGTTTGTGTGGGCACCTCCCGAGCCACCCACTCGTCTTTCCTACTTCCACACATCATAATTAAGTAGCGTCCCATGTGCACATAAATGTGTATCACACTACAGCGGTAGACACCTGAAACCCAATAACTCTGAAACCTTTTACATGAGTGCGTGGGTCTATTCCCACTCATGTACTCAGGACAGTGGATACATACTTTACACATGAGTGAGTGTTGGGTCTATTCCCACTCATGAAATCCTTACAAAACAGGATGACTGGGGCTAATTGACCCACAACCTGTCGGTTAAAATAAACAGCACTCTTTGAGGGCATCAACGCGCTGGGGATGAGGCACTGTTTCCTTCCCCAGCGATCAATTAAATAGCCAGCTTTGCAGGCATAAACCAGTCGCGTATGCCCGAATGGGCGAAAGTGACTTTAATTTAAGACAACAACAACAACAAGTGCAGTGAGTCCGCATGAAGAACTAGAAATATCAGAGTTCCATGAAATGTAGAAAGAAAAACCCTCTTGCTTGTGACTAATTCCCCATAGTGCAGTTACATCAAATAGGCGCTACTACATTGCCCTGAGTTTGCAAATCTTGTAACGGTCACGGTAAGTAGTAATAGGGGATACCGTAGCGACAATGAGAATTAGCATTACAGAACCCCCTGGGACCGTATAGCCCCAAGAAATAAAAGCACAGCCTGGGACCGTATAGCGACAATGGAAATTGTATAGAGTGACTAGCACACCCTGGGACTGTATAGCGACAATGGAAATTTGGTAGAGTGACTAGTATACCCTGGGACTGTATAGCGACAAGAGGAATGGAACAGGTGGCATGACGTCACACTGGTAACAATGTAGCAAAAAGAGGAGTACTGTGACGTCAGGCTACCTGAGAGAGGGCTATAGACAAACACGAATCAAGAGTATTCGTGTATAAAAAGAGTAAGGGTTTTATATATTCGTTTGGGTTGGAGACAAAATGAAAATTAAGATCTTTTCGAGGCATTGGAAGTGGCCCTGAAAAGGACCGTTGTTTGTTATGTTATGTTAACACCATTCCGTTAACATACAGGACATTGCATAGGTCTTCTTTTCTTCCTCAAATTTCTCAAAGCTTGTCTTAAACTGTGTCTCACTTCTGGTCCGTAGATGAGAGTCCGCTTAAGACAGCCTTGTCTTTCCACATAACATCTTCTTTTCCAAATAGTGGCACCGGTGATCCGGATGACAGTCCATTTTGTTTTCACATACATGGGTAAGTCCGTACGGAACAGCATCGATGATACCAAAGTAGAGGATTCTACGTCGATCAACATCTTCTCTGTGACGAGAACAGGTGAAGGGAATGAAGTGAACCGCGTTTATTTATAGTGGAAGACCGGATCGAAACGGATTGAAATGGTTCACCAATCCCAACACGCGTTACAAAATTCAGTCACTTCGCGGAGTCTGTCTTCCAATCCGAAGAGAGCTACCTGTGACGTCACATTTCCTATATAGGCACACTAGCGTCTGTGCGCAGTGAATCGATGCGGTATTGTTTTGTGAAACATGACGGAACTAAGAAGACAATGAATTGGGGTGCACCGGCTGTGGAGACGAGAAGTAATGGTATAGCAGCAGCTACCAAAGTGAACACAGTGTTACTTCCCGAAGAGGTTGATTTCAACTGGGATTTAGTAGATTTTTTATCTTCTTCCCAAGAGTTTGTTCCGGTACCAGTACCTTCGCCACTTTCTCCTTCTTTACCACGTGTCGACGATTTTAAACAAAGACAGAAAGAAGAATTGGAGAAATTTTTACAGCATCAGAAAGAAGCAGAGCAAGCATTTCTCCTTGAACAGCAACAGCGAGAAGAAGAAGAGGCAAGAAGGAAACGACAGGAAGAAGAAGCAGTAGAGAAGAAACAAAGTCTAGGAGAGAAGGAGAACAGCGAAAGTCAAACGGTCACGGTACTCTTGGACATTTTGGCCGAGTTAAGAAGTCTGAAACAAATGTATCAGACTTCTTTATTACGACCCAAGAGAAAAAGACCTTCCCAAGCCAAACAACCTAACCCTGTGACTACACCAGATATACCACCCCTAGTGATTTCTAGTAAATCATTGACAGGAGCAAGTCCACAAGTAGGCCTTGGCCGTGGCAAAGGCTTAAGACAGTTAAAGCGAATTGATTCTCGTTCCTGACTTTGTTCTAAGGAAAAAAAAAAAAAACACTCAACAGTCCTTTTCAGGGCTACCCAATACTCTCGAAAAGAGTGACTATTCATTTTGCCAAAATCAATTAAAACTCAAAATCCCTTCTTTAACCCTATGATATACGTGTTGTGAGTGTATGAGTGTAGGTCCTTATTATTTCTAAATAATGAAAACCAAGAGACACTTACGTTTTTTCAGTTTGGTCTATTCTGTTACAATTTTTTTTACAATTCAATATCACAACATAACACAACACTTTTAAAAAAGTTCATAGATTTCTTCTGTGTCTTTTTCTTTCACTCTCTCTGTTTTTTCAATTTCTTCACTTTTACACTGTTTTCCTCTTCTTCGTCTTCTTCTTCCTCACATTTTTCTCGTCTTCTTTTCTTTTCTGTCTTCTCTTTCTGAACGTGTCGGGGTTTTTCTTTTGCCGAGGTCACCTCTGTTTCTTCTTCCTCCTTCTCCTGCTCCTCTTGTTTCTTAGGGCACTCTGAAGACCAATGTCCTTTCTCTTGACAATGATAACAGGTATCTTGACTTTTGTTTCTTTTGACACTGGTCTTGCTTTGATAACGATCTGGACATTCTGTAGCCTAATGCCCTTTGTTCTGACAGATATAGCAAGTATCTTGACTTTTATCTCGAAAGGAGGAAGAGTAGTCCTTCGGCTTGTCTGAAGAAAACTTTCTTATCACACCTCGCAATGCTCTAATCAGAAGTTCGATCTGTGTGGGTTCTTCCATCGTGCTGATTGGATTGAGAGTGAAATGAATACTGAGAGGGGAGTCACTAGCCCTTTATATATGCCCTGGTCTGACATAGATATATAGGGGTTCATGGTGTTTCACATGTAGTCATTTGACTTTTTGCAGTCAAGATGAAACGATCGCATCATTTCGAAAAGAAAGAAGAAGAAAGTAAGAGGCAGAAACGTGATTTATCGCCTCGCACAGTAGCTGAAGTCTTGGCACAAATTCATGCCAGCGATTTTGAAGATGAGATGAGTGAACCAGAATCGAAGCCTAAAGAGTCTACACCAAATCAAAGTCCATTACCATCAGTAAACCCTGAAAAGTACTACCATATTCGGGAGACGGACAAACGCTCTTCCAGAAAATTTAGAACCACGGCCTACACGTACGCAGTGAAGTTTAAAGATTTCAAGTCTGACGTACCCTTGGAAAAAGCAGAAGGGTTCATCGCCGATGTGTGGGATTCTTTGTTAACCACACTAAAACGGCAATGTCAAGCCAAAGAAGACGATCGCTTGAGACTTTCTATTCATCACGACAATTTGAAGTCTCCCGTTTGGATCGAGTTTAGCAGTCCAACAGAATTGACACCTTCCAAAATCATGGACAAGATTCAACACGTACAACAATCCAATGACAAATTTCACATCACGGACGGAAAAGCGACACTGTACATGACCCACGTGTCTCTTCCCCAAGGGACAGGTAAAAAAAAGTTGATGTTGGTAGACAACTTGCGTAACCTCAAGCGTAGCCTCGTTCAAATTAACAATCCAAAAGACCAGATGTGTTTAGCCCGTGCCATCGTGGTGGGACAAACGTATGCCGACAAGAACGACACGGCAGAATGGAAAAGAGCCTGGAAAACTATTCGACAATCGGACCGAGCCAAACAACAAAGAGAAGCAGAACTCCTGTTACAGCAAGCGGGGTTAGCTAAAGACACGCCCTGTGGCATTCCTGAAATGCAAAAATTGCAAGACGTCTTGGCTCCACGTTACACCTTGAAAGTACACCCTCAAGAAGTGCGCGGACCTCTGTTGTTTCGAGGTAAAGATTTTAAAGACGGAAAATACATTCACGTCTATCATCACGACGAACATTTTGATGCCATTACCAGTATCACTGCATTCCTGGGATACGGTTATTACTGTGAGAAATGTGACTATGGCTATAACAATCGAGAGCAACACAAGCATTGCGGATCAAAATGCTCAGGATGTTTAGCCTCTACACCCTGTCTGGACGAAGGACAAGAACGAGTGCATTGCTCTGCTTGTCAGCGCACGTTTGTCAGTCCTGCCTGTTACCAACAACACCTAAAGACGCAAGGTTCACAGCAGAAATGTGCTTGTCAGCTCTTGAGATTGTGCCCTACTTGTGGACAAGGCATACGTACCAATAGTGTCAAGTTACACATTTGTCGAGGAAAGAAACGATGTCACATTTGTCGCCAAATCGTGGACTTGGAACACCAATGCTACATTCAAAAATACCATTCTAAACATGAAGAAGAAGAAGATAATGACCAGAAGAAGAAAGGGAATTTCATCTTTTTCGATTTCGAATGCATGCAAGAGACTGGCATTCACATTCCTAATTTCTGCGTAGCTCACCGAGTGTGCGAGAAGTGCATCCAAGAGTGTATCTTGACTCATTACCCTCACTGCAGCAAAATTCCTGGAGGACGTGAAAAAATCTTTCGAGGACCGAACACACTAGCCGATTTTGCCCAATGGATCTTAGACCCTATTGACGAAACGTGGAGCCAAGAAGATATCGAACGTTACGGAGAGTGTCATCGCCATGCCACGGTGATGGCTCACAATTTCTCGGGATACGATGGACAATTTCTGTTGAGATACTATACGGAACAAAGTACCGAACGTCCGAAAGTAACTTTGAACGGAGCCAAAATCATTTCCATGCAAGTGGGTCAAGTACAGTTTAAAGATTCAATGAGTTACTTGGCTATGCCTTTGAGCCGCATGCCTAAAACGTTTGGCATGACAGAAATGGCCAAAGGCTATTTTCCGCACTTTTTCAATACCGAAGCCAATCAACACGCCGTTCTACCCCATTTGCCTGAGGCTCACTACTACGACCCCGACAACATGCGTACCGAACAACGAGAAGCTTTCTACGCATGGTACCAGACTCACGCTTCGGACCCTTTTGACTTTCAAGAAGAAATGTTAAAATATTGTCGTTCCGACGTAGACATTTTACGTCGCTGTTGTGGAAAATTTCGAGAACTGTTCATGGAACACGGAGGGAATGATCCTTTGAAAGAAGCCTGTACCATTGCCAAAGCGTGTTCCTTAGTGTATCGTCAACGATTCATGCCCGAAAACACCCTAGCTGTCATCAGTCTTCAAACGACCAATTTTGTCAAACGTCAATACTCAGTCAAAGCCCTACGCTGGTTACATTACTTGTGTGAGAAGGAAGACAAATGGATCCAACATGCTCGCAACGGAGGAGGCGAAAAGACCATCGGAAGGTATTCAGTAGACGGCTGGGACTTAGAAAACCCTCAAATCGTGTACGAGTTTAACGGGTGCTTATTTCACGGATGTCCCATCTGCTACCCTCAACGTGACACTAAAAACCAGTTTTTACAACGGACCATGGAAGACTTGTACCAGGCCACTTGTCAGCGCCGCCTGAAGTTAGAAGAGCAAGGATACCAAGTAGTGGAAATGTGGGAACACGAGTACGATCAGCGATTAAAAACCGATCCCGAGTTTAAGCGCATCGTGGAAAGTTACAAGCTGGTGGACCCTCTGAACCCACGGGACAGTTTGTACGGAGGACGAACGAGTGCCACCTGTTTGCTGTACCAAGCGAAAGGAGAAGAAATCAAATACTTGGACGTGTGTTCTCTGTATCCGTATGTGTGCAAATATTGCCACTTTCCCACAGGGCACCCGCAACTTATGACCGAACACATCGACGTAGACAATATTCGACAATACGAAGGATTGATCAAGTGCAAAGTCTTGCCTCCCACGAACTTGTACCATCCCGTTTTACCACATCATTGCCAAAGAAAACTGATGTTTCCCTTGTGTCGTACTTGTGCTGAAACGTGCAACCAAGACCACCCTTGTCAGCACACTCAGGAAGAACGCTCCTTGACGGGAACGTATGTCAGCGTGGAATTGTTTAAAGCTCTGGACTTGGGATACCGACTGTTAGAAGTGTACGAAATTTACCACTTTCCCAAGACAGAAAAATACCACAAGGGCGACGATTCTCAAAAAGGCATTTTTGTAGACTACGTGAATGCCTTTTTGAAACTGAAACAAGAAGCTAGCGGATATCCTTCCTGGTGTCACACTCCCGAAGACCAAACAAAGTTCAAAGAGAAATACTGGAAGCAGGAAGGCATCACTTTAGACCACGTGGAGAAAAACGAAGGAAGGCGATCGTTTGCCAAAGTGATGTTAAATTGTTTGTGGGGTAAAATGGCACAAAGACCGTGTTTACCCAAGACGGAGTATTTGACAGAACCTTTCCTTACTTGCAGATGATTCACGACAAAACCAAATATATGAAACACGTGGACGTCGTTCGTGAGGACTTACTCTTAGTCAATTACGAAGAAGAACTGAACTTTGTAGAAGCCGACGAATTTGGAAATGTCATCATTGCGGCTTACGTGACAGCCCATGATCGCTTAAAACTGTACGAAGCTTTAGAACTATTAGGAGATCGTGTACTGTATTTTGACACGGACAGTTGCATCTACATTGATCGCCTGGGTCAACCTTACCTGATCATCGAAGGAGACCGTTTAGGAGCCTGGACGGATGAGCATCCCGACGACAAGATTCTCAGTTTTGCAAGTGGCGGTCCCAAAAATTACGGCTACGAATACCGTAACCCACAAGGAGATGTGAACAAGGAGTGCAAAGTGAAAGGATTGACTCTCAATTATCGCACCAGTCAAGTGGTGAACTTTGGCGTCTTGAAAGAAGCCTTGCAGTCTGGACAGGATGGAAATTTTAAAGTGACCACCCACGAACCGCATAAGATTGTACGTTTACCCACACACCAAATCGTCAGTCGACCCTTGGAAAAAGTTTATCAAATCGTGTACCAGAAGCGAGTTCGGCTTCCCAATCACTTCACTTTACCGTACGGTCATGCCGATATTGGTCAGCATATAAAAAGGGACAACGTTCAAGGTCGATAGTTCATTGTGACTACCATTGCTAAGCGAGAAAGATGAATCCATTCACACAGCAAGTATCAAGCAAGAGCAAACTCGAGTACGATGCTGTGCCTTGCGATGGTAGGGATGCCGTACGCTATGACCTTAGTGATTCAGTACCACATCATCATGGGAACTTTGCTATAACTACTACTACCATACCTACCATGGAAAGTGATGCTGTACGTGTCAAACCTGACGGATGTGAAAGCGATGCCACTCGTTATCGCACACCTTTTCACTTTACTGGTTTTCATGGTGGATGTCCACCTCCACAGGAAACCATGCGACTACCACCCTACGGATGTCACGTAAAACTGAGCAAACTCCTAAGGATTTCACCGTACCCTCATCGAAATGAACCTGTGAAAGACGAATATTCGTTCCCTGTGCGTTTGCCAGAATACTGTGACTATGAAAGTCGATTGCAAACCTTCCAAAGAAAATGGCCAAAATATCTGGGAGGACCTACCCCCGAAGAATTAGCTAGAGCTGGATTTATCTACTTGGGCGAAGGAGATGAAGTCAAGTGCTTCAGTTGCGGTGTCTCACTTCACCAGTGGGAGAAGAAAGATTGCGCTTACCTGAAACATGCTCGATGGTCTCCGAAGTGTCACTACCTACCTTTAGTAGGTATTCGTTCCCTGTGCGTTTGCCGGTAGGAGAAGTGTTTGACTGACATGATCATGGATACTTTACAAGAGAACATTCGTGGTTTACCTGTGGAGTTGAGAGAACGCATTTACCGAGAGTTGGTGAAAATACAAGTGAAACGAAAAGAATCATTGCATCCGTTACGTCACCGATGTTTGAACCACTGGTACCTAAATGCTATAAGAGGATTGATTCTGATGAAAGTGTTCCAGTGGTCAGACATTCATCAATGGCCCGAGGGCGAGAAGGATTGGTTTGTTACCGATTCTCTTTACTACAAGGTACACTTACTGCAACGAATTCCAGAAGAAGAGTTAAAGGGTTACCAAAATCTTGTACACAATTTAAACTTTGTTAAAGAGAGAACTTATGAACGACGTGTGATGTGCAAGTTAGTGACTAAATATTTTGGATACGTCGACGGAATACGACCACTTCTGTGCAAAAAGTACACTTATTGCCTCCGACAAAAAGAGGTATAAAAACGTTCTACCATGCCACGACCTTTATCATTCGTGATACAACAGATTCCGTGGAAGGAAATCAATGACACTATTCAAACGGTGGAGGATTACCATTGTCTTTTACGAGAACTGTCTCCATTGAATTGGGGTCGGCGTGTAGTGTGTGTCTTAGTGACTTGCTTTCTGTGATTTCGTTTACCAGCTGATTCTTTGTGGACTCTTTACGAACAGTACCTATTACTCCAAAACAAAACATGAAAGTGATTCCTTTAAATGTCCACGAGAGACTCATTCTGCTCAAAGCTTTGCGCTTTCATGTGGATACTTCTCAACCTCTACGGGAAAACAAGATTCGTCAACTTTTAGGCATTGAAGATGTGTACGACGACGTGTGTGTAGCTTGTGACTTACACCCTCACTGGAAAGATGTACGTAACTGGAAAAGTTTGGGGTTTGAGGCTTGGACTAAAGAAGTGGCACACTATGCCAAAGATTTATAATCCTAAAACATTAAAACGTTCCGTGAAAAAAGTCACTTTTAAACCTGTGTTAGTGACAATACCAGAAGAACAGTCTGTCACCGAGGAAAACCACTCTCTTCAGGACAGGACTGTCATCGACATTCCTGAAAGACCATTTCGGGAGGACCCTTGTGTGACTGAACCAAAGAATGTACAGACTCTCAGAACATTACACACTACTCCTACGATTTCACCTCTTGATCACAAAAAATGTTGTACAGAGACTTGTTTATATTCCACTATGGTCGTTTTGTTGTGTTTTTTATTCCTGTACTTAACCATATGGCTTTCATGTATTTTTGTCTTTCGTGTTGTTCACCATTAAAGATGAAAATAAACGTGTCCTGAAAAAGTATAAAAATTCTTGTCTTGTCTGTCTTCGTGTCACAAGTGACATTTTGTTACACTACTACTATGACTACCTCTACTGTCTCTGCTCCCTCTTCCTCCACTGTCAAAGTCATTGACGAACACGTAGATCGTGCTAGTTGGGAGGCCTTGTATCTTCGCCATCCCTTTAACATGCTCATTGCTGGACCTAGCGGTTCAGGCAAAACCGAATTTGTCAAACGTTTGATCGAACATAAACATCATTTGATCGATCGTCCTCCTCAACGAATCGTGTGGTGCTATAAAGAGC
>JAECUM010006966.1:0-91574 GCA_016617855.1 Megalonaias nervosa
ATATATATATATATATTGCATATTTGTATATTTAATTTGTATTGTGATTGTCCTTTGTCCATCGTCGAGTGTAGGAATTTGGGCCTACCTGATGTTTCTTTTGTAAACTGCGTATTACATAGCTAATATGTTTCTACGATTCTAGTATATATATTAAGATAATTATTACTTGTAGGTAAATATATCTATGCGGCCATTTGACTTTGGAAGTTTCTAGAAGGATATTGTTTAAGAATTTGATCGCAAAATGCCCTCTTCCCAGTTCTATGATTGTGTCTAAGGTTTTATATAAGTAAGAAGCAAACCGAAATTTTTATTCCTATATTTACATCAGTCTTTAGAGGAATCGTTTTAGTTGTGTTCAGGTAATATTTGAGATGATTTATTTATTTAAATGATTCACTGGAATTACAAAGTGCTCTTTAACTTTAGGACTAAATCACTATTTTTGGAACATTGTGAATTCATTTATAGACATTTTGGATTATATTGGGAGGATAAATATTCCATCGGACTTTTACTTCCTGGATAGCACGTGATCCCACTTCACGTATTCCTTGATCAATAATGTTTTCGATATGGTACACGTCAGCTTTTTTTGGTCATTCCTTGTAAACCGGGCAATGAAAAAAATTCATTTTAACACTTCTCCGTTCATACTCTTCCAATTTATGGACAAGTGGGTCACGTCTATGCACTTGTCCTGTGACATGAAACGATTATATTATTGCGTCCAATTTGGTAAATAACCTCTGTCAAAGGTGCGTTTTGTTCTTATAGTGAGAATCCAGTTTGCAAGGAACTAAATTTAATTTTCGTTTTTCCATAAGATCCAGGAGTACATGTGTGATGTCCTTTATGTTCAGCTCAACACTCCTCGTTCAGAGATGCAGCAATCTCAACAATGGAGCAGCGACTTTTAGTAACGGACATTCCAGCATGGGTTGAAATCCTCCTCGTTGACGGGCACTTTTATCCTTTTACTGATTAGAATTTTCTTTTCCACCATTTGAAAAAGAATATGACTATGTTTCTGTATCTTGGTGACCGGAACAATTCAAACAGCATTCACATACCGTATCCATGATTTCTTTAGTTGCTTATTAATTGATATGTTTTCACATCGGGACATTGGTTTTGGTAGATACTGACAATATATCCCAATGTTAGCTAAATCTGAAGAGATAATCTTTTTTCTATTTTGGAAGACATGGCTAGATGACGACGACGATGTGAACTTTGAGATGAGGAAGTGATTCCAATACTTCTTCATGGAATGCTTCCCTACTAATTGTCTGACGTCGTACCAACTTGACTTTAGGCACCACTGCACGACGGGGTGTTGACAAGAGACTAAATCATGCCAGTTCCTATGCAGACAAAATCCAGTAAACTTTATAACATGCATGTTCTGTTTTACATTTTTGTTTTAGCGGATGCTACCTTTCTTGGCTCCAGAAGCAGAATCAGTAAAACTCCCTTTAGAGATCGGTTGCCATTTTTCATTAATTCGGGAAACATTTGTCGAAAGCATACTTGGCTGGTATCATCAAATACGGATAACGAAGAGTAGGAGGAGAAGGGCGGGGAAAGATAATCGCATAGAGGTTTTCGTGAGTATGTTCCCGTTCCAGCTGAAGAACTTCTCTTTCACGAAGGGGTCGGTTTCTTTTGGTTTTCTTTTTATGACATAATTTGGAGTGTGAACTCACTGTTCCACTCTTCTGTTTTGTCTGATATTTGCTTTTAGCTTTCTGGGGATAGATTTTGCGTTTTAACTACGGCATTAAAATCCCATAGTTCTTGACACCAATCGTGTAAAATCTCCGTACGAACTCTCAAATAATTGGGAGTGGTAGGTTATAAAGCGAACTGTACATCACCATGTGGCAATTGGGTGGCATTATGGTATGCGTAATTCAGCCCAGGTGTTCCTAATGCATTAGCTAAGCCCTGAACTTGAGATTTTGCTACATAACTAGCACTGAGACGCATACATGTAGTGCGATGCGCTTCACCTTGTTGAAAAAAAAAAACTTTGAGTAATGTAAATATCACTTGCATTACAAAATGATGTCCTTATTATGTAAACCAAAGTTTAATTTTTCTTTGCTTTCTCTTACCATGTCACCAAAGATGACATAATGAATTTGACTAGAGTTAGACACGATCCCATCGTCTTCGCAAGGAACCCGTGCTACAAACAAAATGGATTCTCCTTGACGTTCTATTAGCAACGTAAAAGAGAATTACAACTCATTGTAACACCACACAATACAGTGTGATGGATGATCGAACAAAAGTGCTGGAAGAGACGGTTGACAAATTCAATTCTGCCTCAGCCACTTGGTCATGGAATCAAAACGGTGGACAAATTCGGTTTTACTCAACCACATAGCCAAGAAATAAACATATTAATATATAGTCTCACCGTTTGCTTTCATGATCTAACCTTTCGTCTATCACTTTAAGAATGGAGGATGCAATCACAATTCTGGAGTACTTTTGATAATTCTAAGATAATTACCAAGAACGTACCATTTATACTCGCTTATAAGTCGAGTAAAAACAACAAATATCCCGAGATGCCATATCATAATGCGCCTGCAGTTCAAAGTCTATGTTGTTTGGTCTACTGATTACCCCTAACAAACTGCACTGACCCAGATCTGACCCAGATCTGGTTCTATGCAGTTTGGAGTTGGACTAGTCTTTTAAGCGATATATGCGATAACACATTGTATACATGTTTAATACGTTTTTATCATGGTGCAACAGAAATATTCTAAATTGTAAAATGTTTATATTTTCTTTCTTTCGTCAGACACACTAGTCTTTTGACATAATTAGCAACCACTTGCTTTCTAGTGTCGAATCCAATCACTTAATCACTTGCATTTTTCGTTCGCAAATCTGTTGGTGCATCAAATTAGCCACACGCACGCGTATTGAAAAGTAGATAAAGTATGACGAATTTCTTCTTCAGTTAGGGGTAGAGGAAGCGTATTCATCACTAACCGCAACACTTTTAACACAATGAGATTTTCGTCCACAGATGACATTTTGGCTGTCGTGTCTTTGCATGAACTGGTGCTGAATTTGTTTAAATCCAAGAAATTCAGTTTTACGCACGCACAACACGTTGTCTTAAATTCAAACGAGTCCTATCTTCTTGAGGAATCAGACCGTTTAAAAGCACTTGGTAATTTAATAGGTCTTGAATGGCATCATTGACTTTCTCCCGCTCAAATCGGAGCATCTCTGAAAACAGAAGTCTTGGAATAGCAAGTCGTATAACATGTCAGAAGGTGGTCAATGTCTGACACAATATCTTCAATTGGTACTTCTAAACTGTCCATTTACAGGAATGAAGTAGTCAAACACATGTCAAACGAAGTCTGCTGGTAAATCATATCCAAGAAATCGAGTCATTTGATCCAACACTGCAAGTCGTGAAGGAATATAGTCTTGAGGTGAATGAAACAACTTTGTAATCACGTAAGCCTTGAACTTTTCCCTGCACATTTTCCCTCATACTTCTAGCTTTCACTGTAACTTTGGAAGCAGAAGTTGTCATCCAAAGTTTTACAGATGCGGCAGGTGATCGGTGTATGGCTATGTCAGATCTCCCCTCCCAGCTTTGTTGGGGTGGGTGTTATGGGTTTGGTTATCGTTATCTAGAGGTGATCGCCGACGGTGTAATTTGCCGGGACGAGTAAATATCATAGAAATTGAGAAATTTACAGGTGGAATAGATAAAGAGCTGAGCAGGTATATAGAACAGAATAACACGAGCCCCCGTTACAAATAAAGACAAAATTTAATCACAATTTCTAACAATAAAGTTCATGAACACTTCTTTCTTTTTGACTTAACTTCTTCAACGAATTTTCAAATACAAAGAAATGATGATCCCAATAGCCGATCTGTTAAGCGATAGAATTTAAATCATCATTAGATCAAGTGAAATATATCGAAAACATTGCCTTGTATAGTTTCATAACCTGATGGTTTTGATTCAGTCCAAATTCCACAGCGACTATCCCTTTTGACTTCCTTGTGCCGGTAAGTCTGGGTCTTCTCCACTTTGGACTTCCTTGTGCCGGTAAGTCTGGGTCTTCTTCACTTTTGACTTTCTTTTCCAAATCCTCATGTGCCTCGCCTCTTACGACCCTTTCAACTCTGTGTCCACTTTGGGTTCGTAATACGTAATACGTAGAGCTATCTCGCCCTTCCAAAATAACAAAAATAAGCAACCTAAATCTTTCATCACATTATACTGGGGGAATAGATCAATACACCCCCCCCCCCTCGTTAGGTCAGATACATTCTATCCTAATTCAAACAGATTCTACGGCTACCTAGTCTAACTGGCCATGACAGACCGTAACGACCTAGTTTCGCAAAATTAATGGTCAACTAATGGCTATTTCGACATCCCACCGAGACATTAGTTCCAGACTAGTCTCAATTAGACAAATGAATGAAATTCCTTGCACTACGGTATTTATAACGATAATCAAGTAGTTATCATACGTGAACTCATATATAGGTCGGAGAATTCACACGTATTCTCGCATCTCAACTAAAACAAGGCATGAAATTCTAAATACATAATTTCCTATAATAAACGAGACTATACGTTCAAACAAGTCGTCAATGTTTACATAAAGAAAAATATCATTGTACGGACTCAGATAACGAACTCAACACAGGTATACCATATCAAGAAATTAAATCTACGAACTTAAACAAATAAATCCATGCAAATACAAGGAAATAAATCAAACAAATCATCATAGTAGTATCAATGAATTACATAAGATTGTTGCAAATACCTTGTTTTCCCAAGCTCTCACTTCCAGAACGTGTCTGTCAATTTTTCCAGACAATTCCTTCCCCTGAATGATTTCTACGAGTGAGTTTACTTCTTAACCCACTCGGAGTCTATTTACATTTGTTCTCTTGCAGAAAAAAGCGTAGACTGATTTTCAAATTTGCTATTTACACATATAAACTGAGAGTTTTCATGTGAAACCACGCCCCATTCACAGCGTGACCAATCTGGATGAAATACATTTCCCGCCCGAACTTGCTGTAACAATGCAGTTCGTCCGACAAACCTTGATTACCCAACTGATTCCTGGTAACTTTCAGAAATGACAGTTTTCCATATGATCAGAAACTGACCCCTTTCCTGGTCAGTTTAAACAAACGTAGCCTTAATAAAAAAAATCGCTAAACTCGTGACAGAGACTGTACCAATCCGTGTATTATGGCAATTTAAACTTGCGCAGAACTCCATAAATCTAATTAATCGTACGCGTGTCCAACTAAATGTGTTCTACCGAGATCGACAGAAAAATTTCTTCCATTACAGGCTATTTGAACACTTTCAAAGTGTCAGCCTTCTTATATCATTCAGATATCAGTGTTTACAACTTCTATATCATAGGGATGCATTTGTTATTTGCGTCTCACTTTAATATGTAGAAACTCTCCGTAAATGGGTTCCCGTAGGTATGCAGATAATTTACGAATCCCCTCCTCTTCCAAATTACCCATGAGGATATAAATGGAACGACCAATGGAAGGAAGTGACTTATGCGGAGATCATCTAGCATATTCAAGGAAAGCTGAATCTTTATCCTCCCAGTCGCGGATCATCAAACGAAACCAGAAACACTATACTTAGTCTCTGCGTCCCAAGTAGACAAATCCTGCACTCGCTAAAGCTTTGGAACTGGGAACATCTAGATATTTGGGTCGTTTATTTTGTATCGTCTGACATGTACTGGCAAATGTAAAATAGTCAAGCGCATTCACAGAAAAGTGTATTCTTCTTTGGTTCGTGATTCTAATTATCTAATGACATCCAAGTGGTTTGCGAATGCATGGATGACATCAATAATGTCACAGGGCACTGTATCCCTCTGGTGGCATGGAGCAGTATCGGACTCCACTTCATTGGATTTGGCATCAAGAAGATCCGTCATACTGTATCTGTATGGATTTCATAATTATCTGTTCGCAATCATTTTCTCTAGTGATACGCTCTCCTTTACTAAACTGGAAGACGGTACACGTACGGTACTGTGTTGTGGTAGAGATGTTGCAGTCGTTTCTCGTACTTTTCCCAAGGGTCTACTAACTATTTAATGATCAGACCAACGTACAATCGTGTGAGAGTCGACCTGTTTGACACAGTTTCACGACTGACCTGACTTTTAGGCATCTTTCAATAGGTCAAAGTTTGCCATTTGGCTCGAACGATAGGTTAATGTTAGTCCTTTTACTTTATATTTGGTATGAACTTTCCTTCTTGTCTCGGTATTGCTAGCCTTAATGTATAGGTACACCATTAACAAGATTAGTTGGTCCACACTCCTGAACGTTCGTCTTCGATGTATGGGTAATAGCTGGCAGGACAATCAATTTAAATAAAACTATCGGTGTCAAAGCAAAGGACGCGGTATCCTAAAGATTTCAACGCCGAGAACAGTTTTTAAACGGGAATTGGCTATCACGTAAGCAGAAATGATATCATTGGCAAACTCGTTGGGTCGAACAGAGCCAATGACGACATCCTAATTCACCAAAATCAGATCTTATCGTATGATTTTCACATGTTTAACGAGTTTTCCTTTATTTTCGAGCTGAAGCCATTGACTTAGATCCACCAAGTATTCGGTCTTTGGCAATATCGGACGTTGAGCCAGTTTTCAAAGTGATTCCTTCTAGGGATCGATAACCTCTTTCTCTGAACCAGGAACGATAACAGCTGGCTTCTTCTTTCATTTTCGGAAACTCGTTGATAACCTGAAATAATCCATGTACAGGTATCGTCGTCCTGTTGGTATTGTTCTGTGGTTGGAAAATGCCAAATCTTTTACACTTTTACCAAAATGTATGTACGATCGAGTGCATGAAATGTCTCGACACTTCTCCACGTTCCTGTCAAGGGACGTTCTTCATTCATCGTCAAAACATTGCATGTACGACATAAAGGAAACATCAGTATTCCTTGGCAATAGCGAAGCAATACATAATAGTTCAAGCTGGTTGGTGAAAGAACTTTACATTTGATTAAACCTCTGTACTTGCGAGTGTGCTCCATGTCTATGTCTTCTGTCAAAATTCCAGGTTAACCGGTAAGAAATCGAGCATATTTACACATCCAAGGCTACAAAGATCACACATCCATATATTTGATTTGATCTTCTTGATATTTGTCGGATTCGCGCAATAAGCATATAAAACTGTTCTGTCCTCCAAACAAATTAGGACATCCGTTAAATAATTATCCCTGAAATTCGAACACAATCTGTGGGTTTTCTGAGTTCTAACCATCCACATAAATAAAATCCAATCTTCTTTTATCCAACGTTTCTAGAATGTTATATCCACTAGAACAGAGTTTCACGCATGCCATGTAACCAACGCAAACTTTAGCCGAATATTGACAGCTGACAGATTAACAGACTTATGGTAGCAGTATGGCTAGTATGACATCGGGAATACACCTCTTTCAGTATACTAATCCACACCTTTTGAGGATGGTAGATGCTTCCATAAATGGATCGACACCTCTGTGATCCAAAGATAAATTTCGAAATTTTCCACAATAACCTTACAAAATATCTACTTCGCACTGACAATATTTCAACATTTTTTTCTTGGAAAGCAAAAGGGTCTAAGGAGTTTGCATGGTACTAAGAATAGAAAAGCTTAACGCTATACTGTTGAATACCCTCGTGATCGTAGAAATGGGTTTCAGGCAAATGTTACAGGACCACGTTTTTAGTTGCTTCGATATTGCAAAAAGTGTGGAAAAAAGCCTTAGGCGTGTCTGTCATTCCATACGTTTTAGCCATTCTTCTCAAAGGCATAGCCAAATAACTCATGGAGTCATTAAACTGTACGTGTCCCACTTTCATCTAAATGATTTTGGCTCCATTCATGGTGACTTGTGAAAATTCAGTTCCTCATTCTGAATAATGTTTCAAAAGAATCTGTCAGTCGTATCCCGAGAAATTGTGAGCAATGATTGTAGCATATTATCTGTGGAACCCTCTGGTAGCAATGATTTATCTGTCCTGGAACGCTCTCGTATTAAAATGGATGACGGTACCCGTGCAGCAGTTAAGGTAACGATTCACCTAGTCTTATGAAACAGAAAGCGCATGGGAGTCACGAAATATTCATTAAGCCCGAAATGAAGACAGATCTTTTCTCTGCAGGTATTTGAGACTTGGACTATTGAAATCAGTGGTTCTAAATTTTCTGAAGTCATTTTATGAGCATGTCAAATGTGGGAATAATTCCAAGGGGTACAACACGATTTTTGAAATGTGTCATCTTTTCATGACGATTTACATTTGATTTGACTAGGACTACCCTCTCTATCCTATATGTAGATCCCACCGCCCCCTTCATAACAGAATACAATATTCAGTTTCAGTCTCTAAAGATGGAAGAACCAGAACAGATTACACTTGTAGTTAGAGCTTTACAAGTCATTCAAAAATTACACTTAAAACAGGATTTCTGGAGAACCTCACATCTACTCCTCGCAAGATAAACGTCAAGATACCTGCTATGTCTGTCAAGAGATTGGGCACTGGGATACAGAATATCCAGAACGACAGAGAAAACGAACATCTAATACAGACGATATCACACCCCAAAACGAAACTAAGGAAACTAAATACAAATTGAAAACTAGACATGAATAATAACTATGTTACAAATTTAGGAGAACCGACAAAATTAGATGATGCACCTGCTAGGCATATTGTACCGAGACCTTTTATCAAAGAAATATCAAGGCCCTCGAGGATGATAATTTGAAACCTGGAGAGAAGAGACTGATAAGAAATTAATAGTTGTTGTTGAGAATAGAAGTAAAATATCAAAAATGCTTGATCAAATCAGGAATTAATTATACACGGAAAACGGCATAATGAATATTGTAATTGTAGATATTAACAAAGATATGACATAACATGAGGCGCCTGCTGTATTCTATGTAGTCGATAGACAAAACCCCCTGACTGAATTATGTCACACACGTTCTGACTGGTGGAACTTCCATACCAGTTTTGATCAGCCCGAAGACTCGATATATGGGTGTGTTCTTCTACGGTCATCTGTCCTCAAGACATGTCAAGATGTAGTCAAATTAATCGATCATTCTTTATATATGTGACTGAATCGTGGTCATCACCAAGATTACAGGGGAACAGCTATCTGAAAATTAGGAGTTTGCATTGAAAGGCATTGGTACCTCAAGTGAGTTTTAGTGTATGGATTGGCAGGGTGCACAAGTTTGCGACGAAGTCAGGGAAGCGCTGTTCCGACGTACTTTTTCAAGCTCACCCAGATCTCAGAAATAGAGATATAGTACTTACCTGTTTTACAGTTTTCTCTGTATATGTTTTTGTCTCTGTTTTGTTTTTCACAACTAACACTTATGACTGCCATCTCCATTCTTATGTTTTGTATATGCTAATATAAAAATATGTATGTGTGTATAGTTTGTGAGCACTCCTTCCCTTGTGTGTGATTGTATGTAAGTATATTTGTGCATAGGGTGAATATTCATATCTTTGCTCTCCTGATACTTTACTGCAAAGGTTATAGGGATTATCATGAGCATCGAGTGTTAGTTTTCTTTATAAGGTGATGGTAGGGATGTTATAGCGAGATACAGGTAGTAGAAGAAATTTTAGTTTTTTTCATAAGGGTTTCACTTCTATTTCATCTCTCTTCACTGACATCCAAACATTTATTTGAGTAAGTGCAGGTGTTAGTCAGTAGATGAATGCTTGTTGGTCAGTTGAGCTGGTGTTAGTATGTGTGTTTTTGATATTACATTCCTAATTGTCTGTATACAGTCAAATAATTCTAAAGTTATGGACATTTTTAAAAATGTTAAACCTACGTGCTAATGTTATATCCCAATGTTCTTTGTTATATTTTATCGTTAAGGTTACATTGCATCAGTAAGTTGATAACGGGATTATGCTAAAGACGGAAAATAGAATGTAAGTAATTCAGGCTCATATAAAAGAATCATCAAGCCATACGGACTCTGACAGGATACATCAATGCATAACTACATTTTGTACGCACTATACAGTTATTTCCATTTTCATTTTTTTAAAATAGACAATCTTTGATAATATGTGGCAGGGTAAAGTCGATTAGTTTTTAATAGCGAGAAAAACGGGAAATCAGGAAATGGCAAAAGTAATGTCTATAAAATTTGTCAAGGTGATATTGAATGATGTGAGGATAAACTTACTGCCATAGTCGGTATGTGTAACTTTACAGCTGAATGTCATCTCTATTGGGAACGATGAAAAGCACATCACCCCTAAGGCACAGAGTGTGGGTTGAACGTGTTATACGGAAGGGACACTCCTTTCAACTATAGGTTATATTACTAATGGGTGAAGAGTTATTTTCGTAAAGGTCTAGGCTATAAGCGTTATAAAAGGGGGAAATTGATCTTATATTGAAAAATATCCCTAGGCTCTTGCAGTATAAATAGAAGAAATGTTATCTCCACACGGTACATGAACGTGTTTCCACTGACGTGAAACTCGCACTTTCGTTGTACATGTATTACGAACCGTTAGATCAAAGGCGGCTAATGAAGAAAACTAAACCTTTCGGATTACGATTAATGAATAATTTAGAATGGAATACCAATGAAATAACCGAAGGCTATTTCACAAATCGGCGCTCATATGTGGTCACGGTTTATAAAACTCGTATATGCTTTATTTCTTACACAGCACATGGTGATAGATTTGACAGACCCACTTCCGTTAACAGAGAAAAATCGATTAAAAGGTGAAAAATACAATATTTAGAAAGCAAAGCCAGAATTTTATCAGATAAAGTTACTGCCGTAAACCTAAACAATCTGATCAAACCGGGTTTGATTAAAATGTCTTAACTCATATGATATACTTGGCTCGAATACAGGAACTACATTTCTTGAAAATTATAATAGATACCGTACATTTTACATATATTTCAAATCAACCTGGTAATATGATGTCCTGGCATAACGATGTCCTGGTCATACGGTGTCCTAATATAGATAAATGTGACTGCCTGGATGCTCCAAGAAGGACAAGAGTTTTTAGTTGGGTCCTTAAGTTGAAAGGTTTTAGCCAAAAGGGTTAAATTTTTTAAAAGTACCGTCTTCAGAAACGTCGTTTGCAATCAGGTTAGAATCATAAAAATTTCTGAATTATCTTATGTAAAGAAAAAACACACAAAATTTCAACTAAAATCTAGCCTCTATATATTTATTTTCGTATCTTTTTCGGTGTCTGAGTTTTGTTATGGTAGATTGAGTAAAACTTCTGTTCGTATGATAGGTTCGTGTGCATCGGTGTTGAGGTGAAATTGGTTTCTCACACAGGGACATTAAATTGATCACTTAATTGAATTACAATTACACACCTTTCCGTTTATTTGAATTATGTAAATATAAACTCGGATAACGACCTCAAATGTAACCGTCTGTAGATTTACCAACTCTTTTATTCTTATGCACTCTTTGCACATTTTTAGACCACAAAAATTACAAAAAATTGATTAAAAGAAACTAGCAAAAGTTTAAATTAAATGTGTCTCAAAAGTTCTAAAGTTCTTTTCCCTATGTTTAAATCAGCTTATAGGAGTATGTGACCTATTTTGCTGTAAATTATTTGAGTGGTGAATACCTACTAGATCCTAGGCCACCTCAGTTTGAAAGTGTTTTGTTCCCCAACATTAGTCCTCGCCCCTTCCTCCATCTCCTATCTTCTTGAAAGTTTATAAAAACGTCCGAGGCCAGTACTTAATTATCCTTGCTGAAAGCAAAATAACCGCTGATGAAGCATCCAAATTGCTTCAGACGAATGACGAATCAATGCGAGCATTTAGATAGCATGTCTAACTGACTTTATGTCGCAGAGTCCAGATCGAATAGATTTGTAACTTTGCAAATAAATCGAAGAAACTGGGTCAGAATAATTTGATGATTATCTCGAAAAAATGGAGTGTGACATGAGAAAAGAGCACACAAAGGTAAAAAAAGAGCGGTTATTAATCGGTTGACAACCGAATGTATAATGGTCAGGGCCGGATTTACCAATGTACTTAGGTGTGCTTAAGCACAGGGCCCCTGTTGGCCAAGGGGCCCCATCTTCTTGGCAAAAAAAAAAATTACGATGAATTTTTCAAAAGTCAAAACGTCCAAATGCTTTTCCTAAAAGTTATAAAAGTGAAATTGGTCTGTAGTATTTGGGTTGAGTACCATCTGTGTGAGGTTTTCTGAGTGGTCTGATTAATTCCGGCTGAACCTGGCGTGGTATCTTTGTGATTTTGTATTGCTTCTTTTATATCAGACGTAGTGATTGGGTCTGTTAGTATTGTGTCTGTGTTGTGTGCTGAGGATAGTTGATTTATATGTTTGGTTATGGTGTTATGTTGTTCTTGTTGAAGTATAGCCGGAGTAGGTAGTTGTGTATAGAAATTTGCTAGTAAGTTGGCTTTTTGCTGTGAAGCATATGCGGTATGATTTATGAATCTATGATTGTTATGTTGTATAGGAGTGTTTGTGTGTGTCATTGTTTTTCATTGAGTGATGATATTAAAATGGAGCCAAAATTTTCTGGAGTATTTTTTGTAAGTTCGATCTAGTTTGTTGCATGTTTTTATCCAACCGTCTGTTTTAATTTTTGATACTATATTGTTAATTTCTTTTGTTAATTTATTACATATTGATTTTAAATTTGTATTATTCAGTTCCCAGAATTGAATCCAAACAACTGATATTACTGCTCCAGCTCTTTAATCCTAACAATGAGTAGACGATATGAAAGTGGTGCAAGTAAAAGAAAACGCCAAAAAGAACAAAAAGATATAGTCAAACATTTAAAGCCAATCACATCATTTGGCTTTGCATACCAGGGACAAACAAGTTCAACAGCAGATACAGAAGATTCAGATGCGTTACTTGGCACCCAGGAACATTTGTCAGTAACTCCAAGTACCAGTAGATCCACAGACACGGAAGCTTCAGTTTCCCCCACCAAATGTACAGAAGCGAGTGTTGGCTCTTCTACCGATTTCATTGTCAAGAATGATGTAGGTTTATGGACCACATTGAACAATGAAGAAATTTCATACTGGATTGAGAAAGGCCCTTTGGAATGTCAACACTGGGATAGACCTTTCACAACTTCGAAGCGAACCTACAAAAACCAAACTCGTTCATGCTCAAGAAGTTTATTCTTCTCCACTAAAATAAATGGAGAAACCTACCCTCGGGAATGGCTAGTATATTCTCCAACAGAAGGAAAAGTCTACTGTTTTGTGTGCAAACTTTTCTCAAAATTCTCTAAGAATGTTTCTTCAACTACAGCTCTAGCTTCTTCAGGATGTGATAACTGGTCTTATCCTCAAATTATTCAGACCCATGAAAATTCAAAAAGTCATATGGACTCTATGTTGACCTACTTAACAAAAAAACGTGGTCAGACGCTTACAACAAAACTTGATGAGCAAGTCAAAGCAGAACAGGAATACTGGAGGCATGTACTTCAACGAGTGATGGCAGTGATTTGTCTGTTGGCAGAACGTGGATTGGCTTTTAGAGGAGATGATGAAACCTTCGGCTCACCAAACAACGGAAACTTTCTCGGTTTGCTGGAATTGATTGCCAAATTTGATCCCTTCTTATGTACCCACATAAACCAGTATGTAAATAAAGGATCTGGCCATCCATCATGTGAAGAAGTTATCCAGCTAATGGCTAAAACAGTTCTTGACGAAATAGTGAAAAAAATCAAAGAAGCAGAGTATTTTAGTGTGTCGGTCGATTCAACACCTGATGTTTCCAATGTTGATCAACTCACTGTAATTGTTAGATATGTTTCTCCCCTTGATGGAATACCAGTTGAACGATTTTTGACATTTATTGAACTGAAGAATCACACAGGTGAAGGAATGGCTGAATTGATACTGAACTTCTTTGAAGAACTTGAAATTGATTTCAGTAAATGCAGGGGTCATTCATATGACAATACATCTAACATGGCTGGAAAGTATAATGGCGTTCAACAGAAAATTCTGGAAAAAAATAACTTTGCAAAATTTATTCCCTGTGCTGGACATTCCTTAAATCTGGTTGAAAGAGCTGCAGTTGACTCTTGCCTGGATGCAGTGAATTTCTTTGGCGTGGTCAATGAACTTTATTGCTTTTTCTCAGCCTCTACAAGAGGGTGGCTAGTGCCGAAAAACTTCTTGCCACCACAGTCAATTGTTCTGCAACGTTTATCTGACACAAGATGCGAGGCCCATGCCAGAGCTATGACAGCCATCAGTGAAAGTTATGCTCATATTGTTGAAGCACTCATTCACATCCATGATGATGACACTGAAAAGGGTGATACTAGACGACAAGCTCAAAATTTGTTGCAGAAAATGGAAGAATTTGAATTTGCGTTCATGCTTCATCTATGGACAGGTTTGCTTGAGCAGTTTCACAAAGTAAGTAATGCCCTTCAAAGTACACAGATTTCATTGACCACGTGTGCAAACCTATACAGTTCACTTCTGCAATTTGTTTCCAGCACACGGGAAAACTTTGATGAGATTGAGGAGCAAGCAAAAACTACTTTACCTGATGTAGAGTACAGAACTCTCCAATGAAGGCGTAGAGTACGAAAAGGACAACACAATGATGGCAGTGCAACTGAAGCCTTGGATGAAATTCCTCCAAGAGATAAGTTTAGGATACATTCATTTATCCCTGTAATTGATGCTCTTCACTCAAATTTAGACAGAAGAGCTATTGTGTATAGGAGTGTTGCTGACAATTTCTCGTTTTTAATTGATCTGTAAGTAACGAGGGAACAAGTTCTCCATGGTGTCAAGAGACTAGAACAAGAATATCCAAAGGATGTTGATCTCAGTCTTGTTGATGAACTCTTGACTTTCCACTTGTATGTCAAACAGGCTCATGCAGAAAAAGAAAGTTTCAGCCACCAAGACATGTACCAGATAATAAAACAGGATAACATTCAGGCTGCGTTCCCAAATGTGGAAACAATTTTTAGATTGTTCCTGTGTTTGATGGTCACTAACTGTTCTGGAGAGAGATCATTTTCTAGGCTGAAAAGGATCAAAAGTGACCTTCGTTCAACAATGTCACAAGAGCGACTGTCTGGTCTGAGTATTATCTGTATAGAGAATGATAAACTGCGACTTATTGATTTTGATGAAATCATTGATGAGTTTGCACTCACGACAGCTCGAAGGAACATGTTCTGACATTAAATAGCCTACTGTAAAAATGTAAACAGGCGTTAACATGATAATACAAAAACATGGCAATTTGATTATTTGACTGTTTTGTGTAACATTTAACATTTTCCTTATATTTTTTTTTTTCTAATATTAAATAGTTTATATTAATTTATTCACATAGTATTTTAAAGTGTTTTTTACATGGGTTCGAATCCCAGTTTGATTTTTTTTAATAAAAATCCGTACCCTTATCCTTTACTATAGCCCAGTAAACTTCTTCATCAATCATCATTGCAAAAATAATGATTAATCAGGTAACACGTAATATTTTAACTACTCCTAAATTTCCTGAGTATGTATGCCTGACTACCTGTGTAGGCCTACTGGGCCTACCTCCTTCAGGGCCCAAGTAAGGGGCCTCATAACTTAACTAGCACAGGGCCTCATTTGTCCTAAATCCGGCACTGATAATGGTGAACCTGGGCGTCCTCACTGACAGATTCCATTTTGCTTTATTGTGTCAAATTGACCTTCATGTCATGTCGATTGGTTCAGTTATGCACTTTACAAAGCGCCTATTTAAGATTTTAGGTTTTTAGCTAGGCTAGGATCGTCAAAAGTTAGTCAGCATTAAGTGATTTGCTATCAACCCCTTGGTATTTAAGGTGTACCGGATGTTCTTTCGCACCACTTGTAATTTCAGCAGTTTCAGTTCATATCCTAGGCAAAAACTTGGTGTCATACTTATTGTAGACGTGTGCGCGAAATCAATAAAAACACTGTTGTGTATCAGAATTCGCCAGTGCTGCCTCTGTACCATCAGAAAATTAAGTTACCATGACCTCTCATGTAAGTAGACTAACATATCTTAGTCCAGATTTACAGTACTGACGTTACATACTACTTACATAATACTAAATTTAATTAGTAGTTTGTTGCAACATCGTCTATTTATTGTGCGAACTCCCTTTGTCTGAAAAGTCGGTATTTGAGCTGTCATTAATGATTCATTTCATATAAGTTCTATACTTTAGTTTCAAGGCCTACAAGATGTGAACGGCAATGTTATATTCTGATTAAAAGTCCTGACGTCCTGTTTATCAGCTTCTCCCAAGATCATAATACAAGCTATATTCTTACGGCATAGCATACCTACATGTAATTTACAACAGGTAGCTGATTAATAATAACTATGAATTGCCACGTTCGAATTATATGTCCAACTCTAACAACATACTTTTCAACGCGCCTGCTTACCTAAAAATATAATGCATATGTGCTTATTGTCTATAAACAAAATAAAAAAGTCACAGAGAAAGATTCAAAGCATATTACCAATTAATAATTATGATGTTATATAGTACACTTTTATAGAAAAGTTTTTATAATGTAAAGGAACAGGCCGTAGCTAAGCTTTAGCGTGAATCGTTTCTATTGCGAAAATCTATCTTCTTGTGAAGAATGAATTAATGCAAAGCTAATCTGTGACACATGCTAAAACAATGTTTGATTTTAGCAGGTTTCAAACCAACTTGTCCGTTATTTTTAATCGTTATCAGTCACCATGAAATTTTGATACATACAAACATAATACTTTGAATAATCATTTAATCATAAACTGTAGACAATATCCAGTTTTCACCAGAAATTTACGTCATTCGGATTCAAGTAATTGATGCAGATTATAGGAAAGCTAGGAAATGGGTGGACAACTTAAGTCTTGAAAATGTAAGTGTACAAGTAATAACATCCTTTGAAAGATCTAGGCCTTTGTTATTGCCAAATGCTATGCCGCTTTCTAAAGAAGTAACACTGTTTGTTCATATTTGATCCTGTTATACTCCAACAAAATTATAGGAACATTTGATTGTTTGTCTGAAGCAAAATAAATAATGAAATGATGTAGGAACATCGTTTGCAATCAGTGTGCAATTATGGTGTGATTGATACAGAGGCCATACAAAACCCAACAACAATAAAAGACAATCAAAAAATAAAGCAAATAGTATTTAAAATATTTTGTCGTTATCTGGAATGTCTTGTTGTCTACACACATATTAATCTTTTCTGACAACATATCAATCTAGCTAACGTGAATAGAGTCCAAAACAAGAAATTAAAGAACAATCAATTACGGATAAGGCTATATAAATAATGCAGTTGCATATTTTACAAAATAAGCTCGAATGAGCGTTCCTTATGAAACACTGTCTCTGAGTTGTGCAGGCCGATAGAGTTGTGTGTCTAATATGAAACACTGTATGTAAGTCGCGAATGCCGATAGACTTGAGATAGATAAATAATATAAAAATATAACAATTGATACAACTATATATTGACAAAGTTGAAAACGTTTAATGAAATGTAGATTATATGTGTAAAGCTTTAAAGGCTATTTAATAAAACGATTACCGAAATATACATTTGATGAAGGTAAGGAATTCTACAACATCAAATATCAATGACTTTTCGGAGCAAGTAAATTTTGGATATCATCTAATGTGTGAAAATTTAACAGAACGCCAAAATCTAACACTTGGAAAAAAATATATCCTATAATATCACTGAATATAATTAGATAGTTTATATAGAGCTATAAAGGGCAATCGCAGTACGTTAAATACTCTTGTCGGCTACTAGGGAGCAGCACCGTTCCTAGTTCATGACCATAGTCCTGACTATATATATGGTCTGAAGACATCGTTTGTAAACTAATTTCGAGTAAAAATGGCATCGAAGGATGGAAGTTGAACAACAACCGAGCTAAAACAAAATGGACCGAAGAAGAAATTCTAAGTCTCTGAAAGGAAGAAACAACGGGGTGAAGGTACGTGTGTGTGTGTATATATATATATATATATATATATATATATATATATATATACCTATATATATATATATATATATATATATATATATATATATATATATATATATATATATATCAGGATGCTGTTTTCGAAACGAATGAACGTGGAATCATTCGGATGTCCATGCATAAACTAAGCGATTTGCATGAGGACGTTCGGGATCGGTTTATCTAAAACGGATGAAACATGTTATATCTCTCATGCGGGTCAAATGAGCTATTTTTTTTTTTCAAAGAACTTTCAGCAAATTTTATAATTTAATATAGATGTGGCGTATCCGCAAAATTTCTTTATATCTAAATCGTCCTGTTGGATTTGCTTTCTGCAAAAGAATAGTCAATACATTTTGTTTGTTTCACCGTGAAGACTAACAAGAAATCTTAGGATGTAATATTTGTAGTCCATATGTTAGTCCATCTACCCCAACCCCCTGCAGATTATGATATAACATTGCCGGATCTGTGGAGCTACCTTGACATAAATTCTGATAAGATATTCTGCACAGTTGAAATGGATATCCTGTTACTTACTTGCGAGGACTTGGCACAGAACAAGGACATAAATATCATGAAGTTTATGAGGAAACATCTTTTAAGTTTTTCAAGATTTCTACATTTCATGACATTATTTCTACATTTCATGACAGGATTTATATCATGACCAGCTGAAAAGGATGAATACATTGTGGGCATTCTTTTAAACAATAAGGAGGGGGTGTGGAATATAGAATCCCAGTGTGGATGTGCAGTAAGGATGAGGGCATATGTACACAATAAACATATAAATGAGTACTGCATTAGGATGCAGCTTATTAAGTAGCATTGTTTGACTTTGTTCAACCTTGGTAGTCATATTTATTATTTCATTGTATTTTCTTTGTTAAAATCTACAGCACGCATCGTGTCCATTCTGTATAGTTATTTTACGATTTTGTCTTTTGTTTCTTGGTTCGTTTTGTAATGGTCTTTTGTTGCTTCTTGAAAAAAGGAATCCGAAGATTCCGAATGCTTACACATATATGAAGTAACAAATGATTTGGGGAACCGATCATCTGGGCAAACCATTAAGAAAACGTTAACACGAAGGTAGAGTAGAAACATTTTGCTGAACTATTATGGGAACATCTTTGAAAATGCAAATATTTATTACACCCCGGATTGCTAATATATAAAGCTTTGAAGAGTCTCATATAAGTTGTTCAGAAAGAAGACCACTATTGCTATACCACCAGTGTTACTATGTTGACCTCAATGGTCACAAATATATTGCGCAAATGAACAACAAATGCAGATTTAATCATTACAGTCACTACTTATTCATGTATATGTTTAATCGGAGATATTACAGGTAAAAATATCATTTAATTTGTTTAAGCAAACGAAGGAAATAGTTCCAAGTCCTCTGTATCAGCGTTGACAAGTAAAAGATCAATGGTGTATTAATTATTCTGTAGTAGAGTCCAACTTAAAGAAACAAGTAATTAGCATGAAAGGTCGAATGCAAATATTTTAAGCCTAAAGGTAAAACTTATTACATTATTTACAAGTCCTGGTTTTAAAGATTTATTAACTTTAACAGTGTAACAACAGAAATGGCACAGTCATGCGATACAGTATTTACAAGGCATGGTTTTAAAGATTTATTAACTTTAACACTGTAACAAACAACAGCAATAGCACAGTCATCCGATCCATTATTTCCAGGGCTTGGTTTTAAAGATTTATTAAACGTTGACAACAACAGCAAAGGCACAGTCTTCCGATATATTGATAATGCAAAGCTGTACGGATCTACATTTATTTTTTATCGAGATTGCGGTAAGACGACATTGACGATGATTATTATGAGTCTATATGAGTCTTACAGTGTTTGATATTAAATTAATAAGAATCTGTGACATTCATGTAGTGGCATTTAGTTGTTTTCAGTACCAATAAGTGACATACAATTAGTGTCATTGTGTGACATTCAGTTTGTGACACTTAGTGGATTTTCATAACAGTGAGTGAAATTATGAGATAGTAAATTAGTTACATTTAGTAACAATTGGTGACACTCGGTTAGTTAGTATTTCACTTTATACATACAAACATATTGTGACTATTGTGACTGAACAATGTCCCCGACCAAACATACAAACATATTTTGACTATTGTGACTGAACAATGTCCCCCAGCAAACATACAAACATACTGTGACTATTGTGACTGAGCAATGCCCTCCCCCCCCCCCTTACCCGCACTCGAGAATGAACATGTGCAATATGATACAACATGTAAAATGCAAACACCGTAGCGAGATAGATGAATTCAAAACAAACAGGAAACTATTTTGTTCCACATAGCAAAATATGTTATTTAACTGTGTACGGAGTGTTACAGACAATATTGTCCCTTCAGTACATAGCATCGTGGTTTTTTACCGCCTGTTTGTATTTCAACATTTTGTCGCAATGTGTGCAAAGCTTTATGCCTTGCATAAAGTCTTTAATGAATTTGACTAATTGTATTTGTGTTTTACCGATGAAAGAAATTTATTTAACTTGCAGATTGATTTTATTGTAAAGGACATTGATTTGATTCCAGCTGATGCGTAAGTTTGTCGCAATTTGAGTAGATAATGCGTAATGCCTTGTGCAGCCTATCCAGAAGGGCGATTTGTAAGTGCATGAATATTTCTCTTAATATAAATTGTCGAACATTGTTAATTATTATTGTCTTCAAAATCTGGGCAGTATCATTGAAAATTTCATCAAAAATTGCTATTGTTTCCGTCGTAAAATCTGTGCTCAATAAAATTTCTACTTGAATGAATCTTTAAGTCTTTTAGTTAGTATTCTGACAATAGGTAAAGGGATCCAAATCAATGTTGGACTTGTCACATATCAAAAAGTGATTCGGAACTCTAGTAAACAGATCCATGTAAGTTTTATTAATATAACAGTCATGCAAAGTCTTTGAGCCTGAACGATTCCTCATCAAATCTTGCCTTTACTGATTAAGATGAAACCTTTTTATTATATATCTTGAAGCAAACCAGGCATCTATCCTTGCAAAGTGTGTGTGTGTGTGTGTGTGTGTTTTATTATCATAAAATATACCTTTATCAACAAATTGCTTTCTTCTTCCCTTTTCTTCTTCTAATCATCATCGTCACAATCATTAGAATTGTGTCAATCACATTATCCCTCTAGAAGTTATGACACTCCAACCCACAATAAAAAATTAATATGAACAATCATCATAAAATTGGTTGGATGATACTTGCTACAAATGTTTCAGTTTCTCTTCCGAAAACTGGGAAATGTAGTCTCTAAGAACAAAATGCTTAGCTTTATACGACAGTACACACACACACACACACACACACACACACACATATATATATATATATATATATATATATATATATATATATATATATATATATATATATAGTTTAGAAGCCTAAAGCAATCCAACAAATCAATTAATCACAAATATAGGGGGAAAAAATCCAGATGCTCCATATCGTGACACTACCTAGACATGTAGACATGCACCATTGTTGCGATGTCCTGGTGAATTTGCTCGCCGTGCTAGTTCTGCTCCATCAGAACTAGTCGCTCACTGCTCCACAGTTCGGTGGAAAAATATGTAGATGAGAGTGCAAAAAATATATCTTTAGTGACATGTTGCAACCAAGGCTTTTCTTTTCCTTGAGGAGGTTTTCCACCAACTCCCTGTAGTTGTCTGCCTTGTCGTTTCCGAGAACATTTGTTGCCACTAACTGGAAGGATTTCCATGCCGTCTTTTCCTTTCCATGCAGTGCACGGTCAAATGCATCATTTAGAAGATGATCACGAAATGAGGACCAACAAAGACACCCTCCTTTATCTTAGCTTCACTTAACCTTGGAAATTGTCCACGGAGGTACTTGAAAGCTGCTTGTGTCTTGTCCATGGCCTTGACAAAGTTCTTCGTCAGACCCAGCTTGATGTGCAAGGGTGCTAACAAAATCTTCCTTGATTCAACAAGTGGTGGATGCTGAACACTTTTCCTCCCAGACTCCAATGACTGTCGGAGTGGCCAGTCTCTCTTGATGTAGTGAGAATCTCTCGCACGACTACCCCATTCGGAGAGAAAACAGCAGTACTTTGTGTATCCACTCTGCAGACCGAGCAAGAGTGCAAGAACCTTCAAATCGCCACAAAGCTGCCACTGATGTTGGTCATAGTTTATCCACCTCGACAGTTGTTTCATGTTTTCATAGGTTTTCTTCGCATGGACTGCATGACCAACTGGAATTGATGGCAAAACATTGCCATTATGCAGCAAATCAGATTTAAGACTCGTCTTCGATGAATCAATGAACAGTCTCCACTAATCTGGATCATAAACGATGTTGAGGGCTGCCTTCACGCCATCAATGTTGTTGCAGGCTACAAGATCACCTTCCATGAAGAAGAATGGGACAAGATCATTTTGACATTCACGGAACATGGAAACCCTAACATCATCTGCCAGGAGATTCCACCTCTGTAGTCTGAAACCTAACAGCTCTACCTTACTCTTGGATTATTCCAAATCCCCGACAAGGTCATTCAGTTCACCTTGTGTTATGACGTGTGGTTCAGAGGAGGAGGATGGGAGAAGATATGGGTCATTTGACATTGATGGTTCAGGAGTAAAAGATTCATCCTCTTCCTTTTCCTCAACTGACTGAAGTGAGAATGATTCTGGTACATCAGGGACCGGCAGTCCTTCTCCGTGGTGTACTGGGCTTATAGCTGATGGAATGTTTGGATAATGGACAGTCCACGCTTTCTTCTTTGACACACCTTTCCAATCTGGAGGCACCATGCAGAAGTAACAATTGCTGATATGATCTGTTGGCTCTCTGCATATCGTTGGCACTGCAAAAGGTATAGGTTTCCTTTTCCCGCTCAACCACTGGCGAAGATTTGTTGCACAAATGTTGCAGCATATGTGTGGAGTCCACCTGGTGTCCTGATCTCCAGTTTTGCAGCCGAAATAAAAAGTGATAGGCTTTCTTAACCATAGTGGTTATACTGCGCTTTTTTGATGCAAACGCCACTTCACCACAAACATAGAAGAAGTTATCTGCATTGTTCACATAAGTACGAGGCATCTCTGGTCAATTTGGCTAAACAGAAATGTGTCCTTTTGTAAAATCAAACAATGACAAATAAGAGAGCATGACACTATGATTTCTAGAGCTGATATAGGGCAATTTGTTTAGCAGAGTGATGTGAGCTTAGTTATGATTGTATCATCCATGACTTCTAGGAATAAGATGATGCAATTCATATCATATATGACGCAATATTTTCAAGTCAAGGGTCATCTATACTGACCCAGTATCATATCTTTAAAACTAGAGCCAATAAACAATTTTAAGCATCATTTTCGTTCTCAGTGACCCAGAATTAATAAAGTTTGACTACATTTATTTCGAAAGCATTTTGGCTGTCGGCCAGTGTTATATGCACAGTTCTCAGAGAACCCCTTTCAAACCAGCTTTCTCAGCCAATCAGAGAACCTCTTTCAAATAAACTTTAGAAATTTCTTGCGTTTAGTGGAAACAGATGCGGAAAATCTCGGTTTACGTCCAAAATTTTGTAAGATGCAACTTGCTAGACTGATAGAAAAGACGTCAAGTAGTAGGGTCTGGCTTTGACATCAATGCTGAGCATGCGTTGGAGTTTGAATCGAAAACAATGTCTCTTATAATTGGCTTTAATGATTCGTTTTGATGTTTTACGGTACACGCAGGTTGTTCACTACAGAAGAAATTATGGCAAAATATCAGTGACACGACACAGTAGCTGACCCAGTCTAATCTGATGATAGGATTCGAGCCCGTATCCTATCAGTCACAATCCCCCTCCTCCAAACCACCCACCCCCACCTGTCCGGAAAGATTTGGTAATTGGGTTTTGGACAGATTTACCCACCCCCACCTGTCCGGAAAGATTTGGTAATTTGGTTTTGGACAGATTTACTATATAAATACACGTAAAAGCTTTTGCGAATATGCACTGAACCTACAAAGGATAGACCATTTATTTATTTATTTATTTACTTATTTATTTATTTATTGTGGGGATCTGAAATTCTCTACGAACCTGGACATTGTTTCCGTGTACTCCAAGATAACATAATATGATTCTGGGAGGGGTCTTTCGGGGGGGGGGATCCACAAATTGGAGTAGGTATGATTTTTAAACTATTAGGGGACCGGACGTTTCTTTATAAACAATCCGCAGACCCCTCCACACGAATATTAAGTATTAAAAGAACGGAAAAGATGGAGATTCCACCCTGTATTCTGAATGGAAAAGATGGAGATTCTACCTGTATTCTGAATGGAAAAGATGGAGATTCTACCTGTATTTGTAATGGAAAAGATGGAGATTCTACCTGTATACCTACATTCTGAATGGAAAAGATGGAGATTCTACCTGTATACCTACATTCTGAATGGAAAAGATGGAGATTCTACCTGTATACCTGCATTCGGAATGGAAAAGATGGAGATTCCACCCTGTATTCTTAATGGAAAAGATGGAGATTCTACCTGTATTCTGAATGGAATAGATGGAGATTCTACCTGTATTTTGAATGGAATATAGATGGAGATTCCACGAGTATTCTGAATGGAAAAGATGGAGATTCCACCTGTATTTGTAATGGAATATAGATGGAGATTCCACGAGTATTCTGAATGGAATAGATGGAGATTCTACCTGTATTTTGAATGGAATATAGATGGAGATTCCACGAGTATTCTGAATGGAATAGATGGAGATTCTACCTGTAATCTGAATGGAAAAGATGGACATAACAGCAGACGACCTTGATATTTTTCATCTATAGCAGCGCTATATTCAGGATATCTCAAATGCTGAATATGCAAAACATGACAGAACAGAAACATAAATAATATTCAGTACCGTAGGTCTTGGCCCATAATACAAAGTACAAGGTACAAACTTAATTTACAGAGTGTAATTTGTCTTGTGAACATAACATTGTACGTCCTTCTTTGGCTGAGTTCCTAATGAGACATAACAGCATACATATCTTGTAACATGTCAGCTCTTAGAAGTTTCTTAATAAACGTCGGGCTTATGAACTTCATCGAAGGATTGTCATAATAAAGTTTATTTAGGTAATTTTGCTTTATATTAGTATTTTATAAACAAATATATCCAAAACGGTATTCGTCCTTGAATCATCTAACATTTCTTTTACAAACCTAGCTTGCACAATCCTTGGTACCAGTATATTTTATGTTGCCTCTCTCTCTCTCTCTCTCTCTCTCTCTCTCTCTCTCTCTCTCTCTCTCATTTAGTCACGTTTGGAACACCTCGATCATTGCTAGACTTTATCTAAAGATAAAAGGTAAGCCAAGGATCATATTTTTCCGCTTTCGATAATAATTCTGATTGTAATATACCTATTAGCATAGTTGGCTATTCTACTAAACCAAATCTGAATGGAAGAATCTGTTTTGCGTTGTTCAAATATGCATAGAAACCTGCTAATTGTGCCGATTTCTTGTATTACTAGAACATAACCAAACTCATTAGACGAAAACCCCACCTTACTGGCTTAAGTACATTTGCCGACGTGGGAAGGTATTATCAATTGCGTTTATACGTACATACATACATACATACATACATACATACATACATACATACATACATACACACACACATACATACATACATAGAGAAGAAGATTAAAAATTCAGGTTACATTAAGGATATAAGATTGAAAACAAGCCATTTAGCTTCATAAGGAAGCTGTATATCTGGCATTTTCCATCAAAATATATTACTACTGTTTTTAAATGTACATTACAACAATAGGCATTGCTATCCCGGTCTGCATTTGTCTAGACTTCATCAGCTTTTCTCTTGTCATCATAGAAAACTCGTCTGGGTGATGTATCAATATTAAGCAACCATAGTTAACCTTTGTTTTCAATCTTAGGCCATGTGGAATTGCAAATTCCTGTGTACAGCATGACATTCAAAAATCTCCGTGTGGTGGCGTCTGGCATTTTGATTTAATGATCCGAGAGTGACATCAATGGCATTCATAATAGTTTCGTATGTTAATGTTGCCCTTTAGAAAACTGGGCATCGTGTTTAAATGCGTCATCAACTCATATAGGCTGACCCGCACGGGACATAACAGAGAGTTTCCATCGGCCCGTAAAATCACAGATAGAGTAAATTAAATTATCCGACGAATGCAATGTAGATTAACTTGCTATGGAAATGGAATTAAAAGATCTGTTATTATCTTTCGGGGTTTGTGTTTCCTTGTCTGATAAATCAACCCCGATTTGCTATCGTCGTGTGGATTGAGGATTTCATCTCACCTATTGAAAAACACCCCGCAATTTTGTCAGACAGATCTATCCTCAATACACGAGTGCATATAGATTCGGTTTAAGAATTACGGCTCTTGGATTATGGTCGGTTGAAGGGACCTTTAGGCGATGTGCAACATAATTCCGCATCATAAACATTGTATGATAACTTATAACTTCACGCGGAATAAAACAAGCATACCTCCTGTCGCCATTTTGACTTACCGACCTTCATTGGCACATGATCGGTTGTATGATCATCATCGAGGAACCTATCAGATGTGAATAAGCTCGATCGAAATGGTTGTTTTGATCATGTGATTCATACGTCTACGGATCTGCCATGTGACTATCATATGACAGTCGTCATGCGACTATTATCTTTGTTGAGGGGGCGCTCACCAGTTATTATGTACTTTTGAGAGAGTGACGTATGTAAGGTGAAGTTGTTTGCATTTAAAACATGCACAGTGGAGAGAATGTTGGCATACCTTTATGCTACTTTGATGTAATGTGACTGAAATTTCTTTATATTGTACTTTTGGAAATTGTAAATGATCTTAGCACACTGCTAACCAAAATGACTGCTCCCTTGTGCTCCAAAAATCAGCCTGAATTTGTCTAAAGTACACTATCCTTAGCAGCTATTAAAATAGGGAAAATGAATTTTGCCAGACTAGACAATACCAGCTTCTGAAAGTGCAATGAATGAATTACCAAATATATAAAATGTAAAAAACGTTATCGGCTCTTTTTTTTTACAATTTACCTCTGAAGTTCAGGAAGTGAAAATGACCAAGTGGAGCTAGCACTTTTTGAAAGGTGCACATCTGGAGTAAGGCCAAGCTGTATACTCTATAACCCATATTACACCCATCAATCATGCACCAAAATAAAGGGAATTAAAGGTTCTTTTAACAATACCTAAGATATACAAGGTCTTTTTTAAATAGCCAGTATAACTAGTGAGGAAACCCGGGGTAATTTTTTTTCTTTAAAATTCTAACCATGCAAAATACGAAACTGTAGAGCGCCACCTCAACAAATCGTCAAATTCTAAAATGTTCAAAATAACTGACAGTGTTCTGAGCAATCTTGATTATAATGCAAAATTGATTCGCAAACATTGTAATTTTTCTCATGTATTTGTTTTCTTTAGTACAAAAAAAAAACATATCTTTGCCAAACGTGTAATCTGAATATGAGATTATTGTCACACGAGTTTGTATTACGGTCCAAAAATAACTGCGTGAATCATTTTCTTAACCTCTTTATTGCGGTTTATTGAGTGTCCTTCTTACCGACCACTGTCGTTGATACATGTCACAAAACAATTCCTTGCTATTGTGGTTTATCGAGTTTTCCTTGCAGACGACCATTTTGAATGATATCCCTCACTAAAATAGCTCTTTGAATCATTTCCTGGTAATCGATTATTCTCATTAAGACCGGTCAAACAAGAAAAATCTCCGTGAATCATTTTGTCAACCTCCCTATTTATGGAGCGGTCCTTTACAAGGACTGTTATTGATACCAGTCAAGGGAATTACGTTCTAGTTTCTTTATGAGAGACTTATCTGTATTAACTTGAACCACAGATACTAGGGGCCCATAGGTAAGAAATAAGAATACGAAAGTATCACTTCATTAGCATCTCTACTCATATTATCATCATAAGCAACACAATTACACAAAATTTATCGTCTAAAATTAAAACAAAATGTCAGAATTTAAATGATTATAACCGAAATAAATAACTGGAAGCATATAAACACTTGCGCCAACTTATTAAAAAAATATTATCTCCCCCCCCCCACCATTCTCTGTCTGTCTCTGCATAATATATATGAATATATATGTCTCTGTGTGGATCAGAGAAAAAAGCAGCAGCGTTGTTTAGCAATTCTAACACCCACCCGCCCATATATATATATATATATATATATATATATATATATATATATATATATATATATATATATATATATGTGTGTGTGTGTGTTAGAATTTCTACACAACGCTGCTAATAGTAGTATATGGAGGCGATTTAGGATCTAGTACCGCGGCCCTTGGGGGTCTAGGGGACTTCTATGTTACATTTGGTGGGTTGTACCCTGGCGACAAGGAGAAATTAACATGCGTGGGACTATAGAACAACAAGGGACTGGGACTGTATAGCGACAAGGGAAAATGGAACATAGTGACAAGGGATTGGGCCTGTATACGGACAAGGAAAAGTTTAACACAGATTGGGACTGTCTAGAGATAAGGGAAATTGAACATAGAGAATATAGAGCGATAATGGATTGGGACTGTCTAGGGACAAGGGGAACTGAACATGGGACTATCTAGGGACAAACCTTGAACACGGATGGGTCTGTCTAGGACAATGGGGAAATTGTATAGGGCCTGTTTAGGAACAAGAATGGTAGAGGGCCAAACACAACAGAGACAGAGACTGACATACTAATACAAGCCCGAGATTTATATATAAAGCATTACCTAGACCTCAAATTATGTTGGCGGTATTCATAAATTTGCATAAATTTAATGATGCTATAAATAGCTATAATCAAGGAAAAGACCAATGCCAAAATGGATGTGACTAAAGTAATGTTAAAATTACTAAATTGTCCCAAAATTTAACGGAGACTAAACATCTCACTGAACATTAGGTTACATTAATTTAGACTAAAATGGATAAATCTAGTAACTATTTATAGTCTCAACTAGTTGACGATCGTGGATAAACACCCATGTATCTATTTATAGCTACAACCTGTGGAAATTCCTATGAAAAACCCATTATGTATTTATCGTCACAACTTGTGGAAATTACTATTGTAAAATGCTAGTATCTATTTATAGCTACAGCTTGTGTAAATTTCTATGAGTGTGCATATGTTTGTTTTTTACCTTAACAAAAAACACTTCTCCCTAAAAATAAAATAGTGTTTGTGTGTGTGTATGTGTTTGTTTTGTGTGTATGTGTACGCGCGTACGTTTGGGTGTGTGTATATGTGTTTGTTTCTTCCCTTAACAAAAAACACTTGTCCCTATACACAAAAATACTGTATGCGTGTATGTGTGTGCGCATACGTTTTTTTGTGTGTATGTGTGTATGTGTGCGCGCATATGTGTGTGTATGTGTGCACACTACGTTTGTGTGTGTATGTGTTTGTGTGTGTATGTGTGTATTTTGTGCGTGCGCGTACGTGAGTGAGTGTGCGTGTGCAGTTTTGTTTGTGTGTGTATTTTGTTTGTGTGGCGCGTATGTTTGCATGTGTTTGTGTGTTTGTTTCTTTCCCTTCACAAAAGGCTTATCCCTTAACAAAAAAGAGTGTGTATGTGTTTTTGTATGCACGCGTTCTTTGTGTGTGTGTGTATTTTTGTTTTCATGCGTGCGTGTACGTATCTGTGAGTGTGTGTGTATTTTTGTTTGGAGTGCGTGCACGTACATGTGTATGTGTGTGTATCTTTGTTTGTCCGTATAAAACTCCCTTTATCCCTATCCAATTCATTTCACCTACCTACCTACCTACCTACAGTAGCGCGTATTCAGGTCAGACTCGCAACAATATTGCCGTTATTCTCCTAGTGTCCAGTATAGTAACGTCATTGAAGGTAGAAATTTTGAGGCTATAAAAATAGACTTAGTTTTTTCCATAGCAATTTACACAAGCTGTAGCTATAAATAGATACTAGCATTTTACAAAAGGAATTTCCACAAGTTGTGACTATAAATATATAGGGGTATTAGTCATAGGAACTTCCACAGGTTGTAGCTATAAAAAGATACGTGGGTGTTTATCCACGATCGTCACACAAGTTGAGACTTTAAATAGTTACTATGTTTATCCATTTTAGTCTAAATTAATGTAACCTAATGTTCAGTGAGATATTTAGTCTCCGTTAAATTCTAGGATAATTTAGTAATTTTAACATTACTTTAGTCACATCCATTTTGGCATTGGTCTTTTCCTTGATTATAGCTATTTATAGCATAATTACATTTATGCAAATTTATGGACACCGCCAACATAATTTCAGGTCTAGGTAATGCTTTATATATAAATCTCGGGCTTGTATTAGTATGTCTGTCTCTGTCTCTGTTGTGTTTTGGCCCTCTACCATCCTTGTCCCTAAACAGGCCCTATACAATTTCCCTATTGTCCCTAGACAGACCCATCCGTGTTCAAGGTTCCCTTGACCATAGATAGCCCCATGTTCAGTTCCCCTTGTCCCTAGAAAGTCCCAATCCATTGTCGCTCTACATTCCCGTTGTTCAATCTCCCTTGTCCCTATACAGTCCGAACCTATGTTTAACTTTCCGTTGTCCGTATACAGGCTCAATCCCTTGTCACTATGTTCCATTTTCCCTTGTCGCTATACAGTCCCAGTCCCTTGTTGCTCTATAGTCCCACCCATGTTAAATTTCCCTACGTTAAATTCCCCTTGTCGTCAGGGTACAACCCACCAAATTTAACATAGAAGTTTCCTAGACTCCCAAGGGCTGCGGCACTTTCTAACATGGAAGTCGCCTTGATCCTGTATCGCCCCCATATACTACTGTTGCTTTTTCTCTTAACCTTAAGACGGCGATGACAATGTCCGCATCTGTCTCTGTGATTACTATCGATCGATCGACACGCGCCACCGTAAGATTGTTTTGCTCTCATTTGGAGACAATAAATAAAGAAATGTTTTAAAACCCAACGAGAAACGTACATGTAATCTACTTTTTCTGTGTAACAAAGCTAATATCGATGATTAATTGTTTACCATTTCCATAATTCGTAGATGACCTTAGCTTTTACAGAGTTACATTAGAAGTCCTTGAAATAGAACACAGCGAGATCTAGAAAGTTCGATAATTGCATATTTTAAGAAGACCGTAATTCGCTTTCTATAAATCAACGATTTTCCTGGAAATTGAGAGACAAGAGAATTCTAGAATTAAAACAGTATCTGAAAAGCAAATTTAAACGTCAGTCGTCACATCAATCAGTAGAAGGTGAAGTACAAAATTGCATAGATAAAATGTGATACATCAAGAAATGACAACTTGCTATTTAACTAGATCAAGCAAGCAAGATTTAACAAGTCTAAGACCAATTGGCTCATCTCATGTTTCAAGGTCTATTTGCACCCACACCCACCCCAATCTACTCTAAGTTAATACTGGAAGGTGGTCAAAAAATGGTTCAATCTCCACTTGTCAATCACTGTGTCAAATAATAACAGGTCAAGCAGTGAAGTGGATTTCGATACGAAACAACTTTCTCCAACGACAGCTAAATTCACACTGAGCCCCGGTGAAACGTTTCCCTTGTCAGTCTCAAACGTTTTTAAAAGAATCAGGCATTTGAGGGTCCCTTGGTGGCTGAGTAGTATAAAGCGCTCGCCATTACCGATCACTGCCGTCTCACCTCTCTCCGCATTGGTTCGAGTCTCGGGGTGAGCCAACGTGGATATGTCAGAAAACTGCTGGCAGATTCCCGTCGGTCGGCGGTTCTTATAGGGGTTTTCTCGGTTTCTTCCCCCCCCCCCCCACCCCAGTTGTTTATATTGGCCGGCATGTATAGCCGATCTTGAGCTAAATATGGTGTTTAACCCCAAAATAAATAAAACATCAGAAATTCGTGCAAACATTATCGAATCGAATAAATAAAGAAGCTGACTCTATTAAGTTCATATCGAGCGGGAAAATTACCAGCTTTCCTCAAGGTAAATTGTCTTAATGAAAAAAATCACAAGGGTAGCCTTTCTCCACGCAAGCAACATATTCAGGATCTAATTTTAAAGGCCACTATATATCATAGGACCGTTGAAACCACAAGTACATTTAATTGAATGGAGGAACTTGAGCTAAGGAAATAACATTACACGTAAAGGCCATATCATACCAATTTGAGAGAGAGAGAGAGAGAGAGAGATTCCTTAGGTAATTTAAGATAGTTCTAAAGGGGAATTGTTACTGCTAAACTTATATACTGCAGTTATTATGTCAGTGATTGGCTTGTCTACATATACTGCAATTGATGTCAGTGTTAAGCTTTCTAAAAAAAAATACATGCAATTTTCAACATACGTATCGCTTTCTCACATTGTATCTTGTGCTAGTGTTTGCACGATATAGCCTTTGTTAAATCGTCATTACGGCAATTGTGTATGTACCTCAGATAATGCAATAACAAAGTTGATATGGTAAGGTCCTGAACTGCTGAACAAGTTTCCAGCTTTTAGGAAAACACACACACACACATTATATATATATATATATATATATATATATATATATATATATATATATATATATATATATATATATATATATATATATATATATATATATGGAAGTGACCAAATACAACGGGGCGAGCTTGCAATATCAACAACATAAACCCTATAATATATCTAATCTATTATAAACTTATTTATCAAATAAAAAATTATACCTAAATATTGTTCACAAAATTGGGGGAAAACAATAACTAACATAAGCAAAACAAACACTGAACACAAAAGAGATAACACACGAACTATTATATGTTCGAATTAAAGGAGTCATTTACAAAAAGGGGATAACATATAATAACAGTACCTTTCGCCAGTATATAGAAAGAAGCTAATAAAAGCTAACAGTTTAACACTCATAATTGTCCTAAACAGAAACCGAACCCGTCCCGCGAGTAACGACGCCTATTACCAAGATAAATTCACAACAGCTCTAATCCACTGAGCCATGAGACAAAAAAAAAAAAAAAGAAAAAAGGACATAATAAGGTCCAAGGAAAGTGCCCGAGGTTCACGGGAACTAGCTCCCTGTGGAAGCGGAAATTAGCACTCGCTTAACGCACAAACCCTACGGATTTCTATATAGAAATAATATATACGGAGTCTTTCTGCACGCTCTTAAAAGTGGCCTTTAAAAAAATCATGGCAGATCTGCACAGGTTCCACTCAGTAATTGTGTTCACTTTTCATTGCATTTCCGATAATTTTACAGTATGGTCTGTAGTATATATTACTATATTTCTTTATTCTAATTATCCGACAAGCAATCTAAAGTTGGTACATTTTGCTTTTTTATACCCCACCACGATTTTTTAGACCCCAAAAAGTAGTGCTTGGGGTGGGTACAACGGTCTCATTGCCCATACGTCCGTAGGTATGTACGTACGCCAGGTTGGGTTTCCTATTAAGGTTATTTTTCAAACACTAAAGTAGAGTATCTGTTCTCCATGAATACAAGTATAGTTTTAAATATGCCATTTTAAAACCTTTCTTACTGAATCCATTTGACTAAACTGGGCTAGTTTGGTAGGGAGCCGCCAGTATTTCATTCCTGCTTGAGCATATTAAAGGATTGGGTTTCTTTGTAAAGAAGACAATTCTTGCTTTTCTATTTAAGTGAATAATTTTAAAATAAAACGTCCACAAGGGTCTAGTCTAGGAGAGATTAGACTTTGCGTGGGGTAATATTATCTACAACGTAGCATAACAAATTAATTCTACTATATTTTGCTGCAAGATAATGCAGGGTACATTTCAAATGTTGCATTCATTCATAGTTTCAGTTCAAAAAGGTGTCAATTAGTTCCTACAGACTAATATATGCATGGCCAGTCCTCGGGTTTTTTGGCGCCCTAGGTGAACTATGACTTTGGCGCCCCCAACAGCAAAAAAAAAAAAAAAAAAAAATTCACTTCCGTCTAATTTGGCCACCCTTAAAGCCTGGAGCCGTAGGTGACCTCTTAATTCGCCTATATGGTCGGTCCGGTCCTGAAAACAATTTTATGGTAGGCTGTCCTACCTAAAGTTCATCCTACTATGTAACATTCAGATTTACACGCGGAGGTTCAATCACCTCAATGACAAAGTTTCATTCATAATCTACCATTAGCAATATGATACACATGTGAGGAATACGCATGGCAGAGTAAACAATAAGAGTTAAATACTCTATGTAAGTAGATCCGTTCTCCTACACCGACTGCGATAGCGTATTCTTACAAGTCAGTAGGCTTCCTGACAAAAAACAATTGACTGTAATTTTCAGGGTCGTCGAAAACTTTTTCAAAATGATAACCTGTAGATTTCATTAGAGTTCGCCCCCTAGTGTTTCTAATTCTTTGAGCCACCCCCCATTGCGTAATGTTAAAAGTGCTCAGACCCCAATAGTAGAATTACTGGCAGTGGCCCCCTAGATAAAATACTCCTGTGTTCTTTAAAACTAAACATCTATATCGATATACTTTTTGTCCTTTGGCATGGAAAATAATTCGATTGATTCTTTAGCCAAAGAGATAGTTGTTGTCCTAGACACCTAGGACCCCAGGAGTTGACGGCATATCAGTTACGACACCCCACACAAAGTGGCTTATTTTTTCTATTATTTTTCCTTCTGTCAAAACAAAGATTAGAACCATGGAATTGGATAATAGAATATTTAGCATGTTTGGGTTTGAAGGTATGTTTCAAAGAAACTTACAGTTTACATTTATAAAAGTTTATAATCTTGGCAAAGCATTGTTCCCATCTCACAACTAAAAGGTATTTAAGGAACATTTGAGACCCACTAACATCGGTTCCACCACCCCCCACCCCCACGGGCTGTCTCCAGAATTATAAACCTTCGTTGTCAGTTATTCATCCCTCACCTCTCTATTCATCTAATGTCTCTCAATTTGTGTGAACAGATTTAAGGTTACAAAGAACATTGACTGACGGACGGATGGACGAACGTATGTGCACAAGACAATATATCCACTTAAGTGCTTATTTAAATAGAAAGGCAAATAACTTGACTTTAATCCTGTATGCTCCAAATAATAAGGACCAGAAAACCTTAAAACAATGAATATGATCTTGATGCAACAAAAAATTGGTCTCTAAAAATATCATATTAATTTGAGGTAGTAATATGTGTTGTTGTTGCTGGTGGTGGTAGTTTTAAATTATTGGTTACGTAGTGCTGAGGAAATGGGAGCAGAGTGCCTTTTCCATGGTAGCCGATTCGAGTATCGAACCTGCGAGAGTTGGATTACGAGTCAGACGCTTTACCAACTGTATATCGCTTTTGAGTGTGTGCGCTGCTTTTGAGTACCCTTTGAATGTAAATTGCTCTTACACCACCACCACCACTACTACTGCTACTACTATTACTACTACTACTACTGATGATGATGATGATGTTGTTGTTGTTGTTGATGATGATAATAATAATAATAATAATAATAATAATAATAACAACAACAACCAAACAATGTGAAGCGATTAAAGTGAGTTCACCATCTCAATATCAAATGACGTTATTGGCGGAGAGAGAGAGAGAGAGAGAGAGAGAGAGAGAGAGAGAGAGCAAAACGCTATAATTTAAAATCTCTTTAAATAAATCTTCATCATCATCACTACCACAGCATCAATAATTACATCATCAGCATAAATAATAATAATAATAATAATAATAATAATAATAATAATAATACATGGAATGTGGATAAGTTAATTGGGACTTAACAACTACGTAAAAGTGGCATTGTCAGAAAAAGATAGGGTAATTTAAGATATCAAATACACTTGAAATCCTCGGACTACTTGTCAGTCAAGCATTGCTGGGGTAAAAAAAAAAAACCTGAGCTTTAAGGCCACTTATCTCAGACTTTGCAGTTTTAATCTCAAGAATGCTCACAATGCAAAACAACAGTAGAAGGTAAATCTCCATACCTATTCGGGGACAGAATGAATGTATCAATACTTCACATGCTGACCTGGAGATGTTTGCATAACATGCCAATAGAGACTTAACTCAAAACTCGACCACATCGGTATGATTAGAGTTTATCCCTCTTCTCCCGCGCAGGACCATCCTCGAAACGTAAATCTTTCTTGGGCCTGCACATTTTTAACATTCCTGTCATGGAATGTTGAAATGCTGAAAATCGATGACCGTAATTAGTAACGATTCTACCTCCATGACAGGGCGTAGAAAAGAGTAAAATTTGTGTACTTTTGAAACAGTCCATACTTATAGTAATGACCTTTTACTGATTATTAATTACCAAAGGAAGTTGCACATATATTGAAAACTGATACTGAATGAAAATCTGATATTGGTAATGCGGAGGGGGGGGGGGGAGAGAGAGAATTAACTGTTTTCTGTAGTTAAAGCAAAACGAAATTCGTTTCGGTATTTGAGATAAATTGATTTACTGGTCATTGGTAGATATATGATCATGGGTATTTGGATCGATAGAAAATTGCATACATACATACATACATACATACATACATACATACATACATACATGCCCATCTTTCTACCTACCTATGAACATACTTACCTACGTACCTACTTGCATGCTGCACACCTATATAAGAACAGAGAAATAATATGAATTGATAAAGAGACAGTGACGAACAAAAGAAGCCAAGAGGAATCCAGAATGCCAGCTTGGAAGCCAGATTTACACACATACAAATAGGAAGCCAGAATGCCAGACAGGAAGCCAGATTTACACACACAAATGGGAAGGCGGTATGCCATCCTGGAAGACAGATTTACACACATACAAATGGGAAGGCAGTATGCCAGACTGGAAGACAGATTACACACATACAAATGGGAAGGCAGTATGCCAGACTGGAGGACAAAAAGAAAATATCAGTAAATATAGGAACAGAAAGACTAGCTAACAACTAACAGATATATATATATATATATATATATATATACTCTCTTATATATATATAGAGAGAGAGAGAGAGAGAGAGAAAAAGAGAGAGAGGGTGTGTGTGTGATTTGGATTTTTAACGTAGCTTTAACAATGTTTCAGTCATATTGCTCCGATGTTTGCAGTGTGGCAGTTTTTAGTGATGTCTAGCATAGGGGAATAATGCCGCAGACATGCAGCATGATGTCCCACCCAGTCACATTATCCTGACACCATTTGTATAAGTCTTTGATATGACTTTGCCGGGCGTTCGAACAAGCGACCTCCTGCATCCAAGGCTTCCGGAGCAGTCGAGAGAGAGAGAGAGAGAGGGGGGGGGGAGGGAGGAGTACATTCATGATTGTATAGAGTATATATAGTGTTGTAACAGTAATCTAAATCACAACATTATGACGTGCCACGTGCCGTAGCATCAACAATGTCTTTGGTCGAAAAAGACCAATTTCGTATTTATTCTTAATTAATATTAATGTGCAACATTCACGGCCCAAATGATTGATTACTTGAATTGCAATTACGTCCACTAACCGACCTGTTCTTCCACTGTGTATTGAAAAGTACATAAAATATACAGCACATATTTTCAATCAAAACCATCTAAATGTGAGTTGATTTCAATCTTCACGCTTTGTCACTAAATTCAAGACTGGTCATGTGTATCCAGAACCAAATTTAAAATGTCAATTTCCAAAAGAATTTGACAACAGCGTATATTGTAAAAGTTTAGCACTACAAGCACGAACAATGAAACATTGTATAGGTGTGAGTATTTAAAAAAAATTAAAACGTTAAACTTGTATATTGATATTGAAATCTTTATTAACACGACCCGGTAATTGATTGAAGATACGATGTCAATGTAATTTTCACATTTCACACAGGTTGGGGAAAAAAGAGAGGTACAGTTATAAATATAAAATACTCGTGTATTATGTGTCAATTTAAAAAAAGATACAATCAAACAACCAAAACACAAAACACAATTGGCTCCATGTTGTTTATTTCCCCTTTGGTGCCAACCCTTTACTATTGACATAGTTGTAAATTGTTTTGGAAATAAATGCTTTTGAACTTGAAATACTGAGGGCAGTTATCTCTTATCTGATGTATTGATTAATAGATCGACTAATGAATGAATTGATGTATATCTTTAAGTAGCTTAGTAAGGAAGTGAATACTTATGTTAGTAGTTAGGTAGCCATGCATGCACATGTATGCATGTATGAATGCAGACAACAATTTTGATGGAACGAAAGTAAAAGATAAACATAGAGAGATAGGCAGGCAGATAGACAGACAAACAGACAGACAGATAGATAGATAAAACTATGTTGATATGCGGAATCATATAAAACACAAAAAAAGAAAATTACGTATAACATATTTTATTTGAACAAATAGGTGTCTGAATTACAAAATATGTGGCATGGCGTAAACTGTACAAGAAAACACAAGTGTGAATTTTAAAAAATACGAGAATGTTAAGTCTGTGACCGATACGGTCTACATGCACATACGGTACACACAATGTACAACTTAGGTATTTTCACTTAAGCGAACAGCTTAGATTCACATTACAAAACTATACAAAAAACCCATTAAATTTACAAATATCTCTTCTTATATTTAAGTCACTGATAGATTATATACAACTAATAACAATAGAAAACTTTAAAAGTCTATTCATGAAAAATGTCTGATACACAACAAGCAAAAAAGGAAATGTACTATTTTAAATATTTTAAACATGTTACAAATTAAGGTGTACGTTGTAAAATTTATATCTTCAAACGTGAAGTATTTTTAACTGTCCTGAGAAACAACATTTTTCGGCGAACTTTCCTTTTTCTCATTTTATGGAAATGTCTGGGAATACAATCGGCCAGCAATTTAACTTTCGCCTATGCTGTGAAAATGTTCTCGTCTCTGTCACAAAATCGGGCACTTCATTTTAATCTCCACATTGCACTGAATCAGGAATTTTATTCAGGTGTCAATATTATTGATAGGACGTAGATTTCGAGAAATCTCTGGAAAGTCCGTCATTTCCGGATATCTGTGGAAATCGATAACGGAATTGAATCCTGCAGATGCTATATCGTCAAAGACAGACACAGAGTACAAAAATGTCATTATTTTTGCTCATGGGTTATACGAGTACGTCTGGAGTTATGTGATGTTTTTTAAAGCATTATATCCAGACGTACAAATGAACAGTCAGATATTAGTGCTTCGGTATGCTCACCGGAATTGCAATGCGAACTGGTGATAGCTGTCACTGATGCTGAATTTCTCGTATCGACTGGCAACAAGGACCATTAAGTGCGAAAACTGGTACTGGAATCACTGTGTGATGTTTTTGTCGGAATTCTTCCAGACGAACGCAGCAACGGACATGCATATTTCGAAAGACTCTTCACGCTGATCAGTCAGGAGGCCAAAACTTTCTTCTGGAGACAAACCCTGTCCTCTTTGAATGAGGAACATTGACTCCTCGGTCTTAGCGCAAAAGCCATCCAGGTTGATGCTTGGCAGAACGATAGACATGGTGAATCCAACAGCAAAGTACAAGCACAGTACTTGTGAGTTTGGTGTTTGAGCTCTTCAGTAACCTTTTCACTATGGTGTTGTATGCAGGCGTAATCGCTAGAGAATTATGATAGCGATAAGAGCACAGGCCCTTTTATAGCCACACTCCACGCGCCGATGTGACAAATTTCAGAGGAGGCGTGGTTTGCCCAGCTTACACGACATATCGATCCAATGTATAACTTCCGAACACGAGCGGACCATGCTACGATTGTCGCTATATATGATCATTTTCTATCAACAAACAAGAGGCGTTCGCGCCGCGGTTAAAAAAAAAAATATGTCGGAAGTTTGAGAGCCACAAAGGTGCTGCCATGCACACAAAAATGGGGGAGGGGGAGGGAGAAGAATTGAAGTTTGATCTAAAGAAGTGCTTTATCATTCAAATAGAACAAAATTGCCGCACCTCTTTCTTATCATCTTTGTCATTTCTAAACTACCTTTCTTTCTCTCATCAGAAAAGGAAGAAATTGATTATCAAGTTTACACAGGAACAAATTTAATTTTAAAAAATGCCACCAAAATACGAAGTTAGCATACGGGCCAGATATGTCTAATATCTCTAACCGTAAACCTTGCCAATTTTATTCCCTTTAAAAGAAATACCCAACCCACCAACCCCAACAACAACAACAAAAACCCAACATTTTTTTCTGTTACAGTAAATTGATATTAATCCACTTTGATCTAACGGACTGAACTCTGTGTACCGTACTATTATTTCGTTATACTGTATAAAGTGCACACGTATCGATCGAGGCGCTTGCTTACGTACCGTATATAATTGCTTATCGGTATGTTCCAATTGAAATCAACATAGATCCTGATCTGCCGTTGTGTTATGCGCAAGCACACCAGGGTCAATGTTGACTGCTCTTCTGATCACGTCTGCATTGACGAAGATCTGCCGGCGCAGAATGCGCCGAGCTGGGTCTATACAGTTTGCATTGGGATCCACCTAATAAGCAAATGTGTGTAGTATGTAACATAACCCTGTTTAGTTCATCTGTCTCAACTGCTGCAAATGGTTCGACACACACATCTGTGGTAGTATGATGTTTGTATAATAGTGTACTTTTTCCGTTTTTCCCTTCAGTAACCTATCACACTGCAATAAATATATCACCGTCTATGCTATCTCACAAGTCAAGTCCAACTGCAAACAGCACAGACCCGTGACATTATTTGCCGGCAGATCTGGGTCTATGCAGTTTGTTAGGAGTTATTGGAACAAGCAATATAGACCCTGGTCTGACGGCGCATTATGCAGCTGCAGGGCCGTAGAGAGCGATCATGGGCCCTGGGGTCAGAAACACCCGGGCCTTTCCTAGTTCTTGTTGAAACAAAAATTTTCTTTTATAAAATTAAAAAGTGTTGTTTGGCCCGGGCCCCCTTAAAGGCCCCGGGGCCCCGGGGATATATCCCCGGTTCCCCCCCCCCTTGTCGGCCCTATGCAACTGCAGATCAATGATGCTTATTTTTTTTATTTTGCTGTTGAACTGAATCTGTAAGCAAGTATATACGGTATACTGAGTTTAATGAAAGTATCATTTCATTTAATACATAACATGGACATATAAATGAAATCAGCTGACTCGTCATAAATATCTTAAATGATCACAATGATATAAATTTGACAGTAAATCATATGAAGACAGAAGAGTCCGACAAGTACACAATACATCAGATCTAAAGGAAACGACATGGTGACGCAGCAGCACGAAGGTTTAATAATTGATGTGTTACCGTACGGAGCATATACCGTCACACCTGTACAATCACCACCGTCTTCATACAAACGACCGATACTATAGTTTTCCACTTTTCACAAGCAAATGCACTTTGCCATTAACAGGAAAAGTCAAAACCTATTTATAACGACCACCGTGAAAACCATTCCAAAACAGTGGTAGAGAAAAGCTTGCATTGATATGCAGGCAAATATGGAAAATATTTACTGAGGTGGTCGTTGTAGCAACCATTCACAAACAACAACCTGCTATTTTTAACTGCTCCATCCGTAACAACAGTGGACAGTTTTGACAGCCAATGTTTATTTTTACTGCTTTACTGATCATATGACCAGTCAGCGTATTTGCCTAGTTCTCTCTCTCTCTCTCTCTCTCTCTCTCTCTCTCTGAAATAGATTATATGTCTCCGTTAAATGTTAACGCTATTATATATCAACAGAGAAATAACTATGCGCCTCTGTTTTCCTGTGTCAGAATATCTACAGGGAATATATAGATGGAAAGAAAAAGGAAGAGGTGGACAAATAAGCAGACATGCAGACATAGAGAAGTAAAGACAAATAGAAGGGCAGACGAACAGATATAGGCAGAAGGAAATTTTGATAAATAATTTGACCAATAAAGAGATAGATAGATAGATCTAGATTGACAAAAATCCTATTTCGGGGTGGGTGGGGTGGGTTCTATATTTGCGGCGTTTGATTCGATAATCTGTAAAATGAGTGAGGGAAGGGTTTTGCAGAAAAACGTGCACATTGCTTACCTTTGTTCTGCTCATTCAGTGTGCATTTGCACAGCTACATTCAGTTAAGACAGCATTAATGATGTGTGTGTGTGTGTGTGTGTGTGTGTGAGAGAGAGAGAGAGAGAGAGAGAGAGAGAGAGAGAGAGAGAGATTTCTTTATTCAATATGGCCAACCTGCTTTCAGAATTACCTGTCTGAAAGTGAGACAGGCCCAAATTGGGCATTGATAAGGATGTGCCAACAGCAGAGGAAATTTGTCTGGCTACAAGTGGGTAGACAATCTGACTAACATACACACAGACAGATATATTGTATTATAAATATTTCTTAAATTCCAATCAAAAAAATAACTGTACTGATAACATGTGGCCAAGTCGTCTAAAACAAATATAGTTTACGAGAAAATTGGAGCAAACGTTTGTCACTGAATTTCAATGGTACTGATTCTGCCATCTTCAATTCTTAAATATGTACTTTAGCATGACAAGAAAACGATGCTATTTGTTATATACTTACTAAAATATGAACATTATAACACTGTATACATCTTCGCTTCAGAGCTTTAGAAAAAAAGTATTAAATACCTAGAGAACATTAATGGTTTGCTGCCACAAAGTCCACGAAAATTTGTATACCAAGAGAGCATTAATGGTTTGCTGCCACAAAGTCCACGAAAATTTGTATACCAAGAATCTAGACTGTCTTTACAAATACAATCGAAAGTACGGTGCATTTCTAATTCTATAGTAGTTTCTCTCAAATGATTATTTTTTTTATATTTTCGTCATGCTACATGAAACTATCATAATAAACAACTTATTTTTATTCCGTACATTAAAAAATCCACCCCATTTCGCGAATCATATCTATGCGAATCTTTGCTCTATCGACAAAATTCTTTGGTCAAGATCGTGCCACCATTTCACCAACAAAACCCGAGTCAGGGTTAACCTTAAGTCTATTCAAGCGATGTCATTGGTGTAATAATAAATGACTTAAAATAACTGATAAAACTATAGACTAAGTTTGACTCTTGCTTTGGCAAAGTTAGGGACCGGTCATGTCCCAAACAAATGCAGAGAAATAGCGTAACAACTGGATCCGGTCCCAGTGGTTCAAACAAAAGTCACTGTAAACGTCTTATCTGCCACTGCATGTACACTGTACCAAAACAATAGGCTTCCTACCTCCGTATTTACGTATCGAAATATTAATTACATATTGTTAAGGGACTGACCATTTAATTTCCGGGGGTGGCGTGTTGGTCCTGTGATTATTTTGAAAAACAAATTCCAGCTCTTAAATAACTTGAAGAAATATTTCTTGCTCTGATGACTGGCATAAATCTTATTATATCCATTATATAATTTGACAAAAAATATCTTGAGGTAAAGAAAAGAAAACATCCCAGCCGAAAGAAAATCTCAGGGTCTCCCTCCCCACTTGCCCCTTCCCCAAAACAATGTTCGGTCTATAAATGAAATACTAACAAAATCATTCACAACACGGCTCAGTTTTTTAACAGAGCAAGCGTTGATTGCAAAGTATGTCGCGCTATGTGCAAAGTTCCAATCTCTACCTAATGAATCGCCCGTTCTAACAAGGAAGCCTCTTTTCTGGGTCGATCAACATCCCTTCCGGGTTTGTCGACACCACCCTCGAGTCGGGCTCCGCAACGAGATTAATATCCTCGCTCGGGTCAAAATGCTGTATTTGTATGCCGACAATTTACACTTTATGGGTCAATTTATGCCTCTTCTCCTCGCTGCTCTAAATATTTTGTCTCATAACGGACAAAGTTGGAGAATAACATGAAGAATATTTTTTCGAATTTACTCCAACAATTCTAGACAGTTCTTCCGCCGTCTAGCTAGGAATTGTGCGTCCCTGGGAAAGGGACAATATTCTCACCATGTATTCATCTTAATATTGGGCAAAGTGATTGACATTGTGTTGTTCTGTTGTGGGACATTCAATAATGGTCAAACTGAGACCAGGTTAATGGATAGTTCTCCCTGCTACGGCAAAACTAATCAACACTGATCAGTGCGAATTGTATTATTACCCTTCAGTCCCACTGTGTTTGGAAACTAGAATGAATGTGAGCATTATATATTGTTTGGAATTTTTTATATTAGAGAAGATATTTAATTACTGAAATAAGCTCTAAATAACAGATTTGTATGAAGCAATAAAGCAAAACCAGCCAAAGAATCACGAGTAGATGCTTAAACAACCATTCGGGCCAACTCAATTATTTCTGAGAGACAAAACTATTCCTCGTATGTATATCGGCGTAGTAATTTACAAAAGAATCGTTAATTTTTGTTCCCCAGAAGAAAACAATCGCATCTATCTCGGCTATTTGTACGATTGAGTTGATTGTGGGAATAAAATCGAGAAGTTACGAATGTAAAAATAGTTCTGTGCATCCGCGACCTCTCGGTAAGTCCATGTTTTGTAAATAGACGATGTGATGAGAATGGCATACACTCGAGAGATGATCCATATGTTTGAGCTCCAGTTGCGAATGATAATTCCAGAAACAAACTCAAGAAAAAAAAAAAAAAATAGCCGGAAACACATCAAGTTAAAACTGACCGAAGTGGCTCAACGACAAAATAGAACCATGCCTAAAGAATTGAAATTCGAATCACTAAAAGCAAAGCTTCGAAGCGCAAAGAAAGCGTCATTAAAAGAGATAAAAACCACATATAGATTGTATCTATGCATCTAAACAATGTTTGAACTGTTGTAACGACATACCTGATGGCAGCCGTGTACGCCATTTGTTGTGTGTGCTTGAAGCAAATTCAATAGACAGCGTAATTTACCAAATTTAATAACTAGGGCGAGCAAGTAGACTTTTAATTAGGACCTTTAGTTGTACTTATTTTGTATACTTTTTTCCTGACTCTTCCCGCCTTAGTTCTTTATTTTTCCTGCTTTCTTTGTTCCTTTCCTATTTTCCTAGAAAAGCAAAAGAGCAGAAACTAAAGGCCTCAATGCAATGGTCTCAACTGATATGGTAGTCCACTAGACAGACGTATCCTACGACCTTGAGTGACCTTCATTTTTGAAGGATTGCATGCTTATAATGAGACACTCAGCTTGTCGTTTATGTATAAAAATAAATAAATACTTTGTTTCCCTGTTGCTCAAATTGGAAATATTTTGGTCACTGAAAATCCATGAACTCTGGTAAAGAAGTAGAACTCTTCATCTCATAAAAATTTGTTACGGTGTCTAAAATTGCAGTTTGTATGTGAGTAAATAATCATTTCAGTAAAATACGTTTGCTATATCATTAGCCCTATTTCTGTTGTTGAAAAATATGAAATTTATTTTCATATGCAATATTTGTGTAAATAAATAAATACATAAACTGACCAATTTAAATTTATAAATGAAGTATCCTATTATCATTTTAAATGAAAAGAAAACAAGAAAATCTGAAGTTTGAATTCATAACTTGAAGTGTTAGACTAATTTTATATTGATCAGGTCTAACGTTCTTACTTTTCAATGTATGGATCAAACATACTTTTTTGTGTCAACGTTTGTCGAATCCCAAAGGGAGCCTTGAAACTCGAGTTCGGAGGGCAATTAAAAGTTTCCACAGTGAAGGTGCCAATCCGGTAGGTTAGCTTTACATAATCTTTTTTCCGGGACGACGCGCGCTTCTGGTCAGCTGCAAGAGATCTGGCTATTGAGAAACAATTACATGTCTGTCACGTTTGAGGCATAAAACAACTACCAGGTGTTGACAGTTAATTACAGATTCTTAATCGTATTTTGATTGACACGCGTATGAGAATACCTACCGATTAATGTAGAGCAGAGAATTTGGAAATGCATTTGCTTGCATCGTTATTTCTATCGTTGTGAATAAGATGTATCACTATCAAGGCAAGAATACACACCTTATGTCTTTTCTCGGAAAATTCCTCTCGTAAGTGCAACCAGAGAGCGTTACACGATTACAAGCTTTCAGCCAATACACAGGATGCGAAACGTAGAGTCGCTTGCTTTGTGTGATGCGCTGCAAAAGGACAAGTTTAACAACACACCTAAGTATCAATGCAGCGTAAACCATATACTCATAGATGGATACAACCATAATTACACACCTAGACCAACAATGTTGCGCGCATTTTTATCTACGAATCATTGCTTTACTATAGAGTATAAACATTTATCAAAGTGGAGTAAATGCATTATGTGCTAATTTTACCTCCACAAAAATATCTGAAAAAAATAGTGTAGTTTCCAGAAAACAAGTAAATGTCACCGCATAAAAGATAAATATCAATAAATTTAAATTTGTTCAGTGAATATGACGTTTCTAATCACACCGAAACACACTTCGCATAAACAGAGAGAAAGGTAGAGCGTTCTATATATAACACTGACGTTAGAAAGTTAGAAACGTTTGCTGAACTTTATCCAACCTTCGTTTCAATGTCGTATCCCATTATTACCACATTGTTGGTGTTACGACTCTATAGTCTTAAACTAACTAAAAGAAAGAAAATCGAAGCCAGCAAATTTAGTAAAACTTAACAAATAATTTATTTCATTAGAATGAACATTCAAAAGACGCTAAAAGTATTGTGAATTAAATCCCAAATATTCAACAATGTTCTCTCGCAAGTCCAAAAGTAAAGAATGTCCCGAAAGAGTTCCAATAATCTGGAATACCCTGGTGTACCAAGAGTCTAAAATGTCTTCATGTACCAATAGTCTTGAAAGTGTTAATGTACAAATAATTTTTAATATGTTGATGTACCAACAGTCTTGGTTATATAATCAAGAATATCTTTGAATGAATTCACAATAATCGCAAAGTAGTGCTTTAGTTCAAAAAGTCAATGAGCACTTTGTGATTCAAATGGGTAATTTAAACAAATAGTTCCTCTCAAATTATATCCGAACACAACAGTAAATGACTCCACAGACTAAACTTAAAACAGGAATTAATCTGTTTACTACATCCTTTATATATAGACTGTCACCTGACCTATGACGCAATAGTCTTTTTGGAAAACTTAACTAACTTGTAAACAAGGTCTGGTTTTAAACTTAAATTACAGTAAACAACACAATAAAAATCATGTAGACATAAACCTCAGATATGACAATAGTCACGTTGGCCAAAAGTATACCTCAATCGCGGACAAAAGTCAAGCACACAATATAAATTCAATATACATGACAGTTGGTACATGTTACATCTAATGTGACAAGTTTAATAGTTTTGATATGTCATCATGTAAACATATTGTTATGTATTTCTCCATTTTATGCTTAACGTTTTATCCGTTATTGAGGGTTGTGGATGTAGATTTTGCCTGAAGTGTGTCATGAACATAAGTAGTAAAGATGTTTACTAAAACTTTCAGTTCAAGCCCTAACATTGTTTATGAGTTCATGGAATTTTCCATTAGGATTCTAGAACAGTCTATTGCTTTCTAGGTCAAGTAAAATCTGTGTATTGGGGACTTAATTAACAAATAATTAATTCCTGTTTCATATCAGTCTTTGGAAATCTATGCTCGGTGTTTGCAGTTGTGTTCATATATAATTCAAGAGGAATTATACAAATCATTAATTGGAATTACTAAAGTGGTCATTGACTTTAGATTAATACATTGCTTTGGATTTTTTGTGAATTCATTCAAAGACATTCTGGATTGCATCATTGTTGTATCAGGACATTCAAAACTATTGTAACTGATTCGGAATTTTCTTTACTTTTCTATTTCTGATTTGATATTAGAATTATTTCGAATTTAATGCACAACGCTGTAAGTGTCTTTTTAATTTTCTCTACGTGTTCTATGGAAGTAAATAGTTTGTTGAATTTTACTTAAATTGATGGTTTCACTTTATGTCTGTTAAGTACGTTAAGACCAAAGTATCGTAACAACAACATCAGTTTATGTGCATCTGATTGGTCCAAATAAATAATGAACTTTTTGCGAGTATCCTCATAACCTATTGGCTACGACCATGGGAATTTTCCTTGCCGCCTTCTGGAACCTTCTCTTTTTTTAGTATTACTATCAACAATTAGGAAGCGATCACCTCAATCGATTACCCTAGGGATATTAGGAGAAATGGTTACATCGATCGGACTGTAGCAAATTTTCCCACAGGGGCTCGTTTAAAAATGAAATTTAGGAGTTTCGGTCAAGGAATAGAGGGCGGGAGATGGATGTCAAAGTATAAAACTAGAACATGAGTACGTTGCACACCACTTCTAGGACAAGCGTGGTTTAAATGCCAACATATAGGAGTAAATAAGCTCACCTCTCTTTTGAAAAGAATGTCGACAAATGCCGGTCTCCCAAATGACAGCAAGTTATCTAAGTAAAAGCATTGTTCCAGATCAAATAATGCAAATACCAGTTCACAAAACATCAAATTTTGAATCACTTTTGTACATAGCAACACCTCTATAGATTTAATAAATTTACTACATCTAGTAATCACATTTTCATACAAAATCCAACAACTGGAATACTACTTTAGTGGCATAAATATACTTTAGGTGGACACAATGTAAACAGTCTCATCAAAACCTATGTATATGGCGCGTCAACTGTTTAAAGTGATCTATGTGACATCACACAGGAATTTCTATTGTAGATTATGTGTTGAAAAATGGTGGTTTGGAAGGACAGTTTCTCTGTGAAATATAATTTGCATAACAACAAAAAAAATCTACTTTTAAATGTTACGGGTTATAAAAGTGTGCATTATTGATTCAGCGCATGTCTGGGGCTTTTTCACGGAGGTCTTTGGTTGCCAAAACCCCTTTGGGCCATCATTGTCACCCCGGGCGCCATTTACCCTTGGTATGCCACCGAGTTAATTTGTTATCAGTCTCTTTAATCCGTTAAATGACGCATAGTGCTAACGCGGCGACACGCTAACCAAAGGTGTCCATCTACACAATGACAAATGGACATAAAATACCAACAAAAAGAAGGGACTACAGCAGTTTACTATTGTTTTCTTTACTGTCCGTAATATGTGTGGCCTTATCACAAACTAATATGTGATCCCTGGCCGAGAACAAAGAGCCATACGCAGGAAATACGCATCAGATCGCGACTACTCAAGCAAAGAGCTTTATCGAAAATGATTTTTCATCCAACCATTCCTTATTCATTTCAAGATTTTAAAGATTTTCTTCCAGCTTTTTTGGCTTAATTTGCATTGTTGCTGATTAAGGAAATTTGCAGTCATTATCAATTAATATTATACACTTCAAATTTTAGGAATTCCTGTGTGTATTTCCGGCAGAGGATATCTCGCAATCAATCGTCCAGTTTCTCTCTAAACAGATGTTTTAGTCTTTGTCATATTTTTGCCATTTTTTCTTTATTTATCTCCAACTGGTCAATCTGTGTTATTTTTTTTATTTTTTTATTTTTGGATTAGTTATCTCTTTCCATCTATAAAACAATAGGGGCCCCGAGTGGCCGAGTGGTCTAAAGCGCTCGCCGTTACGGATCACTGCCATCTCACCTCTGTCTGCGTAGGTTTGAGTCTCGGGCTCGGTCAATGTGGGTACGTGAGAAAGCTTGCTTCCGGGTTTTCCCGGGTTCTTCCTCCACCATTTATACTGACCGCCATGTATCCTGTGCTGAAAAATGGCGTTAAACCCAACAACAACCATACAGAAATATAGAAGTGAGGATGTCAAGGCTATGTACAGTGTTATGAAAAAGATGTACCTGTATTTTCATCATACTTTGCTGAAGTACAGTTTTATTTTAAATTTATCTTACACAGGCTATCATTTTCTGTATTAAATATACTTCACTGCGCACAAATTTTACCAGAGATGTTGAAACATAAACAGCAAAGATTTCAAAACTTTCTGACATGTTATATAATATGAACTTCAAAGGACAAATGAAATACAAACTCCACATGGAAGCATTGTAAAGAAAAAAAAGTATATATTTAAACAATTCAAATCCTTTGTTCTTATGTATGTATGTATGTATGTATGTATGCATGTATGTATGTACGTATGTATGTATGTAATTTCTGTGTTTTAAACACAAACGTAAAAGATGAATTAGCATGTTGGACATAATAAATTTTTAACATTATACAAAAATGTTTTCCAAGTGCAAATAGATAAAATCGTTAAAAAAAAAATACATATCTCCCTCCGTCGGGGCACAGACCTTTTCCCTTGCTTCCCAGCAAGAACGTCTTGTTGTTACATACAGCAATGCGTATCTACTTGCTACTTATAATGGGGCGTGGCCTCAACTAGACATCGATATGTAATTGGCATCGGAATCGTACTACAACGTGCATAAATGTAATCTTGCACAACGTGTAAAACTTGTATCTCTTTTACTTTTTGTGATTTATAGCTAATGAATTGCGACATATATTATTCTTAAATATGCCATCTAACTAGACATTAAATTTAAGTAAATAATACATTTGGCAAGCAATTTATTAGTCGAATTGGTTTTCCTGGAATCATACATGAGTATCAAAAGTTGCCGCGCCCATGAGCAATATTATCTTCGATGATATGGTTCATCTTACACGTTTGTCATAGGATACAATTCCTGAAAGAGACATAAAAAATGTATTTAATATGATATCGTATATAGTAAATATGGGAGATCGCAAAATTCAGTCATCTTAAAGCCATACCAGGTAACTGACTGAAACAAAGGAAAAGTAACACGATATGGCAATAATGCTGATTTATGACCACCCAAAATTTTGTCCCGGACAACATTTATTGTACTGCTAAAATCCAAATAGTAAAGATAACGCGCTTCCAAAATTAAGAATGAGACGATTAGCGTTTACCGGCACCTCAACACAATAATGGTTATATGGTGCCAGTTAAAAGAAACGTTCCATAAATATAAATTAAAAAATTCACCAAAACCATTAGGAAGGTAAACACCGCCAAACAAAAGGAAACACTAGAGAGATGGGTTTCTATCGCGTTCCAGAAGTAAGAATATGTATGTACGTATGTATGTATGTATCTATGTATGTATGTATGTATGTATGTATGTATGTATGTATGTATGTATGTATGTATGTATGCATGCAAGCATGTATGACAGATAGACAGACAGACAGACAGATAGATAGATAGATAGATAGATTGATCGATAGATAGATAGACTTGGCTTGAATTACCTATAGACATACAGACAAATTCCTTGATGCATGGTTGTATTTTTGTCATGATGGATGCATAGAACGAAGAATCTGAAACCGAAGTGCTCTGTTTAATTGTAAAAGATAGGCAAGTCCACAAATAGTTATTGAGATATTTATTGTGAAACAAAACTCAATATTACACATGCACAATCTTTACAACACACACACACACACACACACACACACACACACACACACACACACAGATACATTATTGTATAGTGCTTACAAAGAAAATACTTCATTCAATTGTGAAACAAAACTCAATATTACACATGCACAATCTTTACAACACACACACACACACACACACACACACACACAGATACATTATTGTATAGTGATTACAAAGAAAATACTTCATTCAATTGTATATTGTTGTATATCTTACGGCAATATTCTCTAGGAATGGAATGAAATAACAGGATAGTATCTGCTCGTATACCTAAAAGATGTTCAGTAAAATATACATCGCAGGATTAGTTTATCATGTCTAAAAATAAAACTTCTTTCAGATATATTATCAATTGCTATAATGATGTCATATTAATGATGACTAATTGCTGTAATGATGTCATACTAATGATGACTATTTTCTGTAATGATGTCATATGAATGATGACTAATTGCTGTAATGATATCATATGAATGACTATTTGCTGCAATGATGTCATAATAATGATGACTATTTTGCTGTAATAATGTCATATGAATGATGACTATTTGCTGTAATGATGTCATAATAATGACTGTTTGCTGTAATGATATCATAATGATGACTATTTGCTGTAATGATATCATATGAATGATCACTAATTCCTGTAATGATGTCATATGAATGACTATTTACTGTAATGATGTCATAATAATCATGACTATTTGCTGTAAAGATGTCATATTAATGATGACTAATTGCTGTAATGATGTCATCATAATGACTTTTTGCTGTAATGATATCATATGAATGATGATTACTTGCAGTAATGATGTCATATGAATGATGACTATTTGCTGTAATGATGTCATATTAATGATGGCTATTTGCTGCAATATGCCATATCAATGATAACTATTTGCTGCAATGATGCCATATCAATGATGGCTATTTGCTGCAATGATGCCATATCAATGTAATGATGCCATATGAATGACGACTATTGGCTGTAATGATGTCATATGAATGACGACTATTAGCTGTAATGATGCCATATTTATGGTGACTATTGGCTGTAATGATGCCATATCAATGATGACTATTGGCTGTAATTATGCCATATCAATGATGACTATTGTCTGTAATGATGCCATATCAATGATGACTATTGGCTGGAATGATGCCAAATCAATCATGACTATTGGCTGTTATGATGCCATATCAATGATGACTATTGGCTGTAATGACGGCCATATCAATGATGACTATCGGCTGTAGTGATGCCATATCAATGATGACTATCTGGTGTGTTAAGAGAGATGAGGATAGTAATATGATGTAACCAAATTTATTTTTTGTACTTGACATTAATCTACAGAGCAGAAATCAGGATATTAAATAATTCTACATTTTATAATGTGCAACTAAATTTAAACTTCTTTTGTCCGATTGATGCAGTTTTATTTTCAAAGTACTAAACTCCATTTAGTATGTCGAAATAATTATTGCGAATTTGCTTTAAACGAACAATAAATCTATAATTTTAACATACGAGCTAGGCTGAGCAAGATCCCTATTTCCGGAAGGTGAAAATGTTTGGTTTACTCGGCTTCTATCATTGCAACTTAACAATTTCCAGTTTTGTTATCAATGAACGTCTGAAAATGAATCTTGGAGTAAAACTTTTATACAAAGAGCGAAATGCGGAACGCATATATATATATATAACAACATATATATATATATATGCTGCTTTTCTTAACTATATATATATATATATATATATATATATAACAACAATATATATATATATATATATATATATATACACATCTATAAAATTTTATGAATAAATAGAGATAAACAGTTTTCAGTTTTGTTAATATTTTATTATGGATAATGCACATTTGTTAAAAAAATAATATATTATACCTTGATATATCATTGACGAATGTTCAGTATTTCTTCGGAACTCAAGTTATATAACAAAAACTTATGGTATGCATAATACTTATAATCATAAAATAGATAAGTATTTTATAAATAATTAATCATAATATATTGATAATTAGTTTTAAAATACCCTTTCATTTTTAAAAAATTAGCAAACTTATTTTTATGATATTAGTTTATACTTTCACTTGTTAAGTTTTTCTGTAAATTAGAATAATATAAAAATATTCTTAATTGTAAACAGGGGACATAATTAAAAAAAGTTTGATTAATGAATGTCGTATAGAGTTTTGGAATTTAGACCTTTTGGATATACCCTATTTCCTTTAGCTATAACAATAGGTTGAAAGGAGAAATCTTGAAAAGTGGGGGAACTCTTGTTAAAATGTGCGGCAACATGAGATGAAAATGATTGATCGATGTAATTTTGTATGTCTGATCTATGTTGGTTCATACGTTGAGATATTTGTTGACTGGCTTGTCTAATATATTGGAGGCTTCATTTTTTTTTGCATGTGATCAAATAAATAATACTAGATATTGCACAATTAGTATCACAATGCATATTAAATGTTTCTTTCGTATTATTACTATTGAAAGAAGTATTTTCATTAATAAAAGGACAGTGCGAACATCTAGGTCTATTACATTTAGTTGATGATCCCTTTTTATATAATGTTTTTTCTAATTTAGAATTAATTAGGAAATCTTTAAGATTTTTGGTCCTTTTATAAGCAAGTGTGGGTTTGCTTTCGTGTAGCGATTTAACACTTGCTTTACATCATAATTTTAATAAACCCCAATATTTATTGATAATATTACCTATATTAGGCAAACTTGGGTTATATTCAATAACAAAAGGAATGATATCTTCATTTCTATTTTTGATTTTACATTGTAAAAATTCAAGTTGTGTAAGAGAAGATACTTTTTGGAAAGCAGTATTAATAATGTCAATAGGATAATTTCTATTTAAAAATTGCTGACCTAACTCTGTCAAAGATGATTTAAAAACAGTGTCATCCGAAATAATTCTTCTGTATCTTTTTGTCTGACTATATGGTATCCCGCTTTAACGTGATTTAGGATGACACGAAGAATATTCAACATATTGATGAATATTCGTGTTTTTAACATGAACCATCGTGGTGATGTCATTATTTTCATTTTTCAGGACCCCTACGTCCAAAAATAATATTTTAATTTTAGACACATTGAATGTAAATTTTATTGTTGAATGTAATTTGTTTAAATAGTCTATAAAATAATAAAGATCTTCTAATGAATAACTCCAAACCATAAAGATATCATCTAAAATATTAACCAAACATCTGGTTTTAAGAGGCATTTATTTAGAAAGTCATTTTCTAATTTCCCCACAAATAAAGATGCATAAGAAGGTGCCATAGGACTACCCATTGCTGTTCCCAACTTTTGGAGATAGTTTGTATTACCAAATTGAAAAAAGTTATTTTCGAGCACAAGTTTTATTAAATCACAAACATGTTCTTTTGATACTTTACATGTATATTCGTTTTCTTCAAGATAATATTTACACGCTTCGATACCATTATTGTGTGTTATATTCGTGTAGAGCGAAACCACATCAAGTGTAACTAGGAATGAATTTTCAGTTAGTTTCGGTAAATATTTCAATTTGGTAATGAAATCAACAAAAGTGTCTTTGACATATGGAGGTAGTGATTTCATCAGTGGTTGTAAAATATGATCAAAATATTGCGATATATTATTTGTAATTGAGATACATGTAGAAATAATGGATCTACCTGGATACCCTAAAGGTATTGACTTATCAACCTTTTTATGTATTTTGGGTAAAATATAAAACTGAGGTGTGCGTATTATATTTAGGAAGATATCTAGTTCATCATATCATAATTTATATGTAGGCTCAAGAACCTTGTTCAGTGAATGGCTACGTACTAGTACTTATTTTAGCTTTGGACTAACTCTAAAATGGATTGTTTACATATTTTGAAAGAGTGTTGACATTAAAAGGTCGATTGAAACATTAGTTTTAAAGGGGTCGGTGAATGTTAGGAAGGTGTCGTAAAGATAAGTAAACGTTACTTAATCAATTGGAATAGTAACCTTCATTTGTCACAGCTTACAGCGAATGTAAATGTTGCATGCATATTACCTCTGGGGGCCACACAAAAGGAACGTGCAAGACCGATATGGAGCACGTGAGTCGAGGGTTTGTAAAGTGCACATGATCTGTAGGTTATCTGCACTACAAGTTAGGGAAATGTACATGATGATTATGTTTTGTATTCATGAGGATCAATACCCAAATGCTTCAGTAAATATAGATATTGATTGTTTTCACGCATTAATTTGCGAGTTTCTTTATTTCTCTAGGTCTGCGTACGAGGCAACTGCGCAATCACCAACATTAAAATTCCACATGTCTTGGGACTAACAATATGTACAGTATTCATGTTAAACTATTACAACTTTGCTACATATGTGTCATTACCACAAAGCGCTTAACTTTATTTAGGGTAGCTATTCGTCTGGTTTTATACCGGACAGTCATGTTTTAAAATGGTCTGTCCCCTTCACAACGTGATAACTTTTGCGTGTGTGCAAAGGAGTGTCCTGTATTCTTGTGTTTCGCCAAAGGCCGCCATCCCTGTTTATACGATGTATGGAAAGATAGATCGTTTTCTAACTTGTGTTCTATATCAAAATCCACTAAATACGCAAACAGTCCCTATTAACAATTATTCAGTTCATGACGTTTGTTTAAAACGTAGGCGTTGAGTAGATTTTCGCATTACACTTTTTGTTGCAATCTGGAATGGAACAGAAGAATTACGAGTCAAACTATGGTGAATAACAAGCCTTAGAAAAGTGGACTCATTCGATAACCATCTCGAGACTTCACATATTTTGCTTTCTAACGACACAAGAAAGGAACTTTAATCGTGCAATGCCTATATTGTAATGGTGTATCGCACTTTTCAAATATCGAGTTAAACTGAAACAGCATTTATAATCATGGAAAACATGCGTTCATTTAAAAACTTCCAATCTTCTATGCATTCAATGCGTGACAGCCTGTATAACATAAGGACTTAACCTTTAGTTATTTACCTGCCTGCGTATTATCGGGATTAGTAACTGGCAGATTTATATAAATAGTGCTCAACGATTTTAAATTTGACAGCTAACGGTAAAACTGATAAATAAATCATTCGAGTTTAAAGACATATTTACTCGAATGAACTCAAATCCCCGGATATTGTTCTTGAAGAGAAGTAAATTATGAAATAGGTTCCTGGTTTTATTGAGATCAGTTTGAGTTTGATCTGGGTAACACATCAACAGTTCATAATAGAATGTGGTTCAAGGTCAATTCGTGCTGTTTTGTGCAATAAATCGGTCGTGGTTTGCCTTTTATACTGTAAATATAGCTCGAAGAGTCGCCAATGTTTTGATATCAACAGAGCTGGCATATTTATAGTTTTGTAAGCGTGTGTCCGCATTGCCATATCAACGGTGAACATGTCAACATAAAACAATATCATAACATTTTAAGGCTATTAGGACAAATGGGTCTTTCATATACGAAAAATCCAGGATATAACTATCCCGATGAACCAGATTGAGACCTACATGAACAAACATAATTCCTAACTGGAGAATGCTTCCGAGTATCTACCAATACCAATGGTGCATAAAAGTTAGGTATAAGGATGCGCGCTCGCGTGTGTGTGTGTTTGACAGATTACGTAAGTGGTGCCTTACAGGCTGAATGTCCTGCAAGATCCTTTTAATTCATTTTACCAAACATCCCTTCTAATATGCAACAATGCCTTCACTTGTGTTGTCTAATCATTATGTAGCATTCTATGCATGCTTTATTTGTATGCGTTGACCCTATTTTTGTGAATGGTTGACAGACAACAGACCTGCTGGAAATGACCGATAAACAGGATGGATAGACATATATAGATTAATAGTCAGACAGATACATAGACATACGGAAAGATGGATAAAAATCAAGTATGCATCGATATGTACAAGTATGATAGAAATAAAATAATAAAACAGCTCGACGGACATACAGAGAGAATAATGTAAGGTTAGATAGATCGATATACAGATAAATAGAAGTATCAGTTGAACGATATCTGCAAAAATAGTCACGATATCCAAATAGATAGATATCAATAACATGAAGCGGAATTGATAAATGACAATTTGCAACAAATTATCTTAACAGCATATTTCATTGTTTCATTTCTTTGCACAAAGTCCAACCTGGAGCGAGATTCTCCTTTAAGGCAACGCGTGAACTCAAAGAGAATAGCCGTCTTTGTTTCCCAAATAAAATAAATATAAACAGATTATATATATATATATATATATATATATATATATATATATATATATATATATGTATATGTATATATATCAGAGTCTTTCATTGCACAAACATCGATTGTGCAATTGAGGAACTAATATAACCAAAATTCATAACGTTTTATTTTGAAGAATGCTATAAAATATAAATCCGCAATAGATGTATATATTTGTTAATTTTCAAGTAATTTTTTACCTGATGTTTTATATCTATACAAAAGCCTTTCAAAGGAAGAAAGTTCACAATACAACACATTCAACAGCTTAACAATGTGTAACTTTTCTTCATTAATAAAAAGGCATACATATAGTATACAGTTCTATGATTAATCAATGCATTGTACTCCAGGTTCTGCCTCTGAAGAAACATTGATCCCCACCCCCCAATATCTGTAAAATTACGAAAACTTCTATTGTTGAAAAGCTCTTGTCCGTCGTTAGCAGTTCTCACAAAATGGCCTTCCGAACGCCGTCTTGTCTTGAAATCACTGAAGATCGGACATCGGTGTAAGTCCCTTGACAGCATACATAAACTAATGATATCATGGACAACAGAAACCGAGGAAGTAAGTGTGTCAAACAGCATAAGCGGAGTTCAGGCCACAGATTGATGATTCGACCGTACTACTTTTAGAATCACCTCACCCCTTGGTAAATTATATGGCCTCTGGGACGAGATAAGAAAATAGATTTGCTGTCTTCACTTCATTAGCCGGACTGCACATAATTACCGCCAGGCATTGCCTGCAGACAAACCATGGGGCACGGGTCTGTGGTAAATTATTTAAATGATGATAACACTCGGTCAGCGAGATCAGTCTATATCCTAGCAATAGGCCCGCAGGTACATAGACGTAGAGATCACTCTCGGACTCTCTTTAACCGGGCAAACTCTCTCTTCAACCTGACAAGCTCTCTCTTCAACCTGCCAAATTCTCTCTTCAACCGTCCAAAACTCTCTCTTTAACCGGCTAAATTCTCTCTTTAACCGGCCAAAAGTTTCTATCTTTCCTCGGATAAATAGTTTACCCTCCAAGGAAGGAGAATAGTGGCATCGTCAACCAGAGATCTGAGAGCATACATGTTGATGCTTGGCAAAACGATAGACATTGTGCTTCTCTATTTTCACAGAATTCTCGAATGTTATGCGTAAATATGTCAACCTAGATGTGCAGAGCAGCAGTCACTTTTTGCTATAAGAGCAGTAGTCACTTTCACTGTTTGCTATGCGTCACTACTAGGACTATTATCAGCCATAGTGTTTTATACCTTGCATTTTCTGGCACGTGCCAGTCTAACTGTTATTAAAGAGGGCGTGACTCTTGGACGGCGAAACGCTCCGTTGCACTAATCAAAATGCAGAGCGAGTGGTTGTCATGTTTTCTTAACTTTAAAATTCAGACATAATCATTTTTCATGGAATTTTAAATTTTAAACAATTTATTGGAATAGTGCATTAAAATCAAACTAATTATCTAGTATAAGTTTTAGATAAAAGGCAGATTTCGTATCTCTTTTTCTCGAAGTCGTACAACAGTATAACAAGTCGTATCATCGAAATCGCACCAGAGTATAACAAATTGTATCATTGATGGGTAATATAATTTTAACAATATGGCCCATTTAAAAAGTTCACATCGCCATGCCATTATTGTATACAAGCATCAACCGTTTATTCTCGCGTGCAAGTCAGATCCAACAACGAAACATTAACATTGATCTGCCGTTGCATAATGCACCGGCAGATCAAGGTCTGTGTTGTTTGTTTTAGTCCTCACAAACTGCGCAGACCCGGAACTGCTGGCGCATTATGCGATAGTGGATCTTGGTCTATGCAATTTGCAGTTTGATCCGCGTTATGCGCGAGTAAAGACGGTACCTTGCAATCAAGACTCAAAACAACCTAGCAAAGAACATTTCTTTAAGAAATAACAAATTAGATAGATAGATAGATAGATAGATAGATAGATAGATAGACAGATAGACAGATAGGTAGATAGATGGATAGGTATATAGATAGGTAGATAGATAGATACAACAAAGAACGATAGACAGAATGATAAACGGCTATATAGATATATGCTAGCATGCATATACAAAGTTAACCAGAAAGTTATGTTTTGCAACATCTAATTTTGTGCTTAGGTCATGTTTATGCTGGGACAAAAAGCTTTTAGAGCACAAAAATATTAATGATACTTACAATAAAGTGTTTGTTAATATATTTTTAATGCTTATAAGAAAATATGCATCTGACATCAAAATTATTTACGAACTCTTTATAAATATGACACAATACGGGATATTATTGAATCATACACATGTAAAGCAAAACTATGCGGTGTCTTCTTACACGTGAAAAAATAAACATTTTAATAGGAATAAATATTTTACTGACATAACATCGATTATAAGACAATGTTTTTCTAATTTTAAAAACTCTTTATTATTATCTTAAGAAATTCTTTAAAATCCATAGTGTAATGCATTTGCATGTGTTCATTTTTGCCTCGATTATTATAGTGCCTACTCCTATATTGTAAATATATATTTAATTTTATCCCATCATTCATCCAGTATCCTCCAATTGAAGAACTTAGTACAACGTACACTAAATAGAAATAGTACAACGTACACTAAATAGAAATAGTAAAACGTACACTAAATAGAAAATTCTATCCAAGTCACTATTTTAATGATTAACTTCTTTTACTAACGCCGGTATATGAAAGTAAATGAACTCGAATTCCTTTGAAGCAGCTTTCTAGTCATGATCCAACCTTCTAATTTTCTGAATTGTCGTCGGGATATACCGCACTTGTAGGTTGTCTGACTTCCATTGGCTGCCATGTCCCATTGCCGCAGCCTCGTTACTCTGTACTCAGAAGAAATTCGCAACTGTAACCATACAATGTCAATGATGAACCGTATGTGTAGTCAACGTCGTAGTTCAGTAATTCGATCGTCTCATTTTGTCCGGTTGCCAGACGGTATCGCCCCTGGGTTTGGTTGCGCAATTCAGTCGCTGCCCTCGGTTATCAAACATAACTGCACGTAAATTCCGTGAAGCATTGCATGCAGAGACAGTTGAAGGTACACGGGCCTATCTATATTTTTCATCGAAAGCATACATAGCCTGTGGGCAGCTCGGTTTATGTATTTGTGTTCTCACAGCAGACATACAGGCGAACGGACGTGTTTATTGCAGTCCAGCTATCTTCCTGTAAGGCTAAAATGGCCATTCTGTCTTTTAGTAAGAAGTTCAGCGCCCCTGGAAAGGAAGCATCAGTCTCATCTGCAACAAAACTAAGGTTGTTCACATCGATGCTTGGTAAAACGATAGACATGGCGCTAGTCTCTTTTTGCAGAATATATGACAGTCTGATTTTTTTGTTTCATCAACGTGGAATAATTGACGCCTTCGCTGTGTTTGCTAAAGCAAGACTGAACACCTCAGTTTTGTCGTGGTCTTTAATACATATTTGTCTAGTGCAAGTCTGTATGTTAGTTTTAGGGGGCGTGGTTTAAGCAATATGCGTTTGTAAAAGTCACATCGATTTGACTGGCGGACGAATGGCTGATAAGACAGTCGAGTTCAAACATGTCTGGAAGTACTTGCAAAACAAAACATTCGCATGCCTTACGACTCAAAATCAGATGATAGTTTATGCAATACAGTGAAAACAGGGAAGTAAATAATTACTTGACAAAATGTTATTTTTTCTTCAGTAAAATCTATATTTTGTATCACGAGAGAGTGTTAATACTTATTGTACTATACGATTGTAATTGAAAGAAAATGGATTCATTAATAGTTTTACCCTATTACACGCATGCCTGTACTCGCGTGTTTAGAAGATTTAGTATACGGGTGATTACAATAAATTCGTGAGTTTAGAAAATATTTAACATAAGGTGGATTTTAAAAAATACTTGTGTTTAGAAGATTTAGCATACGGGGGATTACAAAACATATTTGTGTTTAGAAATTTAGCATACGGGGGATTACAAAACATATTTGTGTTCAGAAAATTTAGCATACGGGGGATTACAAAACATATTTGTGTTTAGAAATTTAGCATACGGGGGATTACAAAACATATTTGTGTTTAGAAAATTTAGCATACAGGGGATTAAAAAATAGACTGGTGTTTAGAAGATTAAGCATACGGGGGATTACAAAAAAATAATTGTGTTTAGAAGGTTTAACATGCAGGGGGTAAGAAAAAGTACTTGTGCAGAACATGACTGACAGAGCACACGTTATTCTCATGATAACTAAAATACGAATTTTATTTGCTTCCTATTAAAACCATTCCTCAACCAATTACTTTTTCATTTGTGCATATAGTTCTGAAAACTCAGTTTTGAAACTACCCATGGAGTAATTTATCCAATTAATGTTTTAGAAACTATCCATGGTGTAATTTTATCTAATTAATGTTTTTGAATGCATTGGAGTATAAATGATAAGACTTAGTGGTTTTGAATACTATGCGAGCATATTGCTACATGAAATATTATCTTTAATCTACAGGTATACCGATAGAATATTGAACTTAGATAATCTGTAATACCGAGAAACAATCATGCATCATGTTTTGCGAAAACTCCCACCTTTTTTTGAGACATAAATGCAAATTATTTAACATTAAAAACATAAAATTGGCGATGGAAAAGACATCATTTTTAAATATAAAAAAGAAGCAGTTTGAATATTTTAAGGTGCAAAGTTAATGATATAACTTTTTTCGTATATAAATAATCAGATTACTCGAATAGCTATTGTTCAAGTTTGAAAAATACGATGGTAGTTCATAAAAGATCGGACGATGCCTACTCATTTCAACTACAGGCTTTTAATATTTATCTCGACAATTAAAACTCTTCGTAAAATTCTGTAAATATATATTTGTTGGAGATTTTTTCAGAATTGCACGATATTGAGGGATTAGTGAAACTGGAGCACTAAAATTATTCCTTTTACATATGACAATAGCTTATGCAAGTTTTAGAAAATATCAAGAACTTGGAAAATTAAAGAGTGAGAGGGTTCAAATTTGGATGGAATCTTTTCCAAACAGTCGACTTGTACCGATCTGAAAATTTTGACACCCACCCACCCCCTCCAAAAGCCTCAAAACTTCATGGAATACAATTATGAAGCGTGCTGCAATGTTAGATGCAAGACCAGTGCTTTAAGCCTACTTTTAGCATATATTTTACTTTTCTGCGTTCTCAGTACAATTTAATTAATGCTAAGTTTTAATTGTTTGGTCACACCAATTCATGCAAATATACATACATATCCCGGAAAATAACTTCCTTTAATAGCATTACTCAGTAAGAAAAACGTTTGAGTAATAGAAGGTCAGCAAAAACATTGCCCTCACCTGGCTCCCTTGCATTCTTAAAATATCTAATTTAATCTACTCGGCAGTAGCAATCAATTCATTAGAAATTAGAAATATAAGCGAAACTGGCCAGGGGCTATTCTAAGAGACACTAAACGTTCCCGGATGATAACGCATGATAAAATAATTTAATTAAATCTTATTCCAAACCCACCATTATCAGCTGTATTTTAACATTCTTAAAATTTGGTAATTAACAAGTTAAAATAATTTACACCGCTGCATAATTTTCGTCTGTTCGAATTTTAAACACAGAAGTTCAAATTATGGAGAAACAAGAAACAAAGACAATTGCCTCCAGCCCAGGCACTTTCAAAAACCAAAGAGGACAAATTGCTTCCATCCGTGTATGTTTGAGTGTGAGTGTGAACGTGTGTGTAGGTGGGGGGTTGAATCCTTGTGAGAATCATGTGTATTCCGGTGTATTAGAATGTGATTTCCAAAATTTTAAATTTCATCTGAATCAAGAATCAAGAAACAAAAAATTATCTAGGCAATTCTCTTGATGACGCTGCATTCTGCCCGTATATTGGTTAGTCTTCTTCTTCTGTTAATACTTCTTCGTCTACTACTACCGCTGCCTCTCCTTCTATTAATACATGCAACTGCCACCACCTCCTTATTGGTTACTTGTGTGTGTGTGTGTGTGTGTGTGTGTGTGTGTGTGATTTGGATTTTTAACATAGCTTTAACAATTTTTCAATCATATCGCTACGATATCTGCACTGTGGCAATTTATAGTGATGTCTAACACTGGGGAATTATGCCGCAGATATGTAGCGTCATGTCCACCCGGTCACATTATCCTCACATTAGGCTGACCAGTCCTAACACTAACCTCTTAATGCTGAGCAATAAGCGAGGCAATTGCAAGTACCATTTTTATAAGTCTTTGGTATGACTCAGCCGGGTTCGAACCTGAACCTCCCGCACCCGATGCGGACGCTCTAACCACTATTCCACCGGAGCGGTACAGGTTACTTTTAAATTAGTTTTCTTTTCATCATTATCGTCGCTTTTCTTCTTTACACCAGGAAGATAAAGAAGAATGAGAAAAAGGAAACATTTCCCTGCGAGTAATATACCAGTAAATTCATTTTATAAAATCCTTACAGCAATGTAAAAGCATGTACACTGACTACACGTGCATCGTCATGACGTACTCTTCTATGCTCTATTATTAGACTCCATATTTAATGGCTGATGGGAGGTTTAGGTCATTGGTGAAAATTAAAAATAGGGAAGACTTCATTTGCGTGCGTTCTGTCGCTCGTACACAATAACAAAACAAAATGGTTGACTGATTATCATAAACGCAAGAACTTCCATCAGTCACCTACTCACTGCTGGACGAATGTACTAGTCCATAAAAGTAACACAAAAATACTATCACAGCTGGACCACTTTCTTCATAACTGGATTTTGAGAGAGGTTGTTCAGAACCATTATATATGGTACTACTGAAAAACCACCATACTACCGAGATATTTGAACATGACTACGACCTTAAATGGTATAATTGTGGTACTTAGAAATCATCTAAGGAAGTGTAACTGATAAATACTCGATACCGGTCTTTTCTTTAGGAAGCAGCTTGATTAGGGAAATGGAAAAGTCTATTTTCACGTGTCGAAAGTGTGCGAGGACTGCACATGTATGTGTATATTTGGTAGTCCCATTAAATTCATGTTTCCACCAACATACTAAAACAAAACTATGCACAACTTGTGCAGTAGAAACAGAAGGATCCTTTGAAAATATGGTCCGGAGAATAATAGTTAAAATTTAGAGAAACACAGTTTTATATAAACCACCCAAACTAAAGAACTAAAACCTCTGCTGATGACAGATATTTAATAGTTTATGATCCAACTGATTTAAGTGAATGAGTGACTGATTAATTGAAAGTCGGGTATATACGTTACTTGTATACTATGAATAGAGCTATCTTTCTGTCACGCGTTTGCACACGACAGCACAAGGCCACAAATTGTTCTGGAACGTTCGCAGGAATAAACAATAAGACTTAAAAATTTATAGATATCAAGGGGCTTAATAACATACATACAGCATTTTACCGTCCAGGGCAAACAATGGGGGCTGAGAAATTAATTCCGCTACAGAGAAATACTGAAACACAAAGAGACAGACGGATACACAATATTTTAACTATATATATATTAATGCCTGAAAAATTAATTCAGCACCGTTTTATACATATTGAACAGCAGAGATACCAGTCTTTACAAAAGCTTTGAATTGCAGTAATAGTATCTGATTCTAATAAACTGAGTTTAAGCGTTAGATTTCAGAAGCAAAAGGTTCGCGGATCAAATCTTCATCCAAAATATTATGCATATATTTATTGAGTACCACATTAGTACCTGAATCTGACCATATAAAATGCAGATAGAAACACTACCGCGATAGGTCTCAAAACAAAAGCAAAACTACAAATTACAGTTTCTAAGTAAGCTCTTTGAAACAGCTCACTTCAGCCAGAAAGGTTCTAGAATGGAGCTGTTCTTGTGCAAACTACATGCCATTGAGCATTTAATAGAAGTAAACGCTAATGCAACTTTGCTAGGAAAATAAATCAATAGCAAAATTTCAATACTTGACCGACTGATTCCAAAGCGTTTTAGGAAAGCATTATAGGGTCCTTTAATACGATCTCTACTCGTAAAACCTGATTCGTAAGAATAAGCGAAATGTAATCAGAATCATCAAGAAAAGGCTTAGAGATTCATTCAAGAGAAATACAACCAAATAAATATTTTACAGTGAAAACAATAAAGATTTGTAAGAATTTTGAACGACACTGGACTAAACTTTAAGAACGTCATAGTTCGGAAAATCAGGCAATTTGGTTCTGTAACAGTTCAGCTGTACATTACTATCCGACTTATGAAACAATCGACAGAGGATGCAGAGAATGTTGATTACAGGGAATTTTATCAAAACTTATACACGTAACGAATAGAGGTAAATGCATGGTGTCTTTAAATGTTTGTTTGAAACATTTTGCATGCCAAATTTAGGACAGAAAATAATCAAGAGCATGAGGTGGATGTTTTATATGCTTGAATATTTAGTATTGCACTTAGGTATGAATCTCCTTGAAGGGAACTAATATAGATTTACCTGAATGGGTGAAAAATAAAAGGCTTTTGCCAAAATGAAACATACGGCAGACATATGTTTTTCTATGCTAAGTCCGTGCTGAACACAAAGAATGATCACGCTTATAGGCTATCAAAATACAGTTTATTTATACACATATTTTACTACTGTTTTAAAGACTCTGTAAAGACGCAACATTACTTTTTGACCAAATGAACAAGATTTCTAAAATAGCCACTCCAGCATTGTGCTATTTGAGTTTGTTTAGTTTCTTTAATATTGTGCTATTTCAGGTACCGTTCCAACGTCTTGTGACTTTGTAGATTCTGATTCTTGAATAATTCTGCTTTTGCTCATTTTAATGCCTGTGGATGGTTCTTGAGCTGACTGCCATGTTCAACACTACGTGGATCCTTTGTTCTTTGCGATGTTGCGTTTCTGAGACACTGTTCCAGACATAGCTCTAACATTCTTCTCATCTTGCTACTTGTCTTGTGCACCTTTCGTTTATGTGGCAAAAAGAAGATACATAAAAAAGATAATGTACAGTGTACTTACGAGTAGTGAAATAACTTTGAAATGCACTTGCGTCAATAAAACGGATGGGGCTCATGTTCAAAATTGTAGAAGATAAAGACATGATAAAGTTTAACAGAGCTGCTGCGTATTGCAAGTCATGTTAAAATACGCACACCTTGTCAAACAGAAAATACGAAAAAGGGAAGAGATGAAAACAGAGACCACAAAAAGCTGGTATAAAACAGAGACCACAAAAAGCTGGTATATAGAAAACAAAACACTGTAAATAATATTTAGAAAATGGGGAGAAGAAAATTCCGAACATTATAAACAATACAGGAGGTAATAAAAGGGTATCACAATGTTGAAAACCACGCATGTCTTCATTGATCGGATATAGAATTTGGTTAGCATAAAGTGACAACATCAAATCTGACACAACGTTGAAAATATTAGGATTTCTATCTGTTGATTTGTACCTTTATGTGGTTAAACCGTCACAAAACTTGAACGTGTCACCGAGGATAACTTTGGACATATATCATGTCATGCCATTTGCTTCGTATGATCTCTCTGATACTGAAGAACAGAAAAATGGTTCCACTGAAGAAATACAAGACATATGATGTACTGTTAATACAGATCAAAACATGCGAAAATACCTACGAGTGAGACAATAGATCATCAGAAATATATTGACTCTTTTTAAGATGGCTAAATTCATCACTGATAAGATTAAAATTATTATTTAAATATTAACTTTATTGCATTGAAGCAGCTACTTTTGTAATTAAATGTCGTTAGTGAGATAATGTAGGCAACTTGCCCCAATTACATTCTACATATAACATTAAAAATAATAAGCACATGAGTAAGATAAGACGAGATATAAATCAACGTATAATGAACTATATCATTATTATTCATCAGAGTTTGCATTTCCGGATTTTTGGAGTTTTCGCTCTATGTTTACGAGACCAGAATAAAATTTACATTTACTTGTATTCTGCAGGGCAGATAAACAGGTAGTAACAAGCAGGAGAGAGAGAGAGAGAGAGAGAGAGAGAGAGAGAGAGAGAGAGAGAGAACAAAAAATGAGCTACATTATTATTATTGGTCATAGTTTACATTACAAGAATCTCGGAGTACATCTCAATGCTTAGTACATATATTAAAGATTTGCATGTACTTTTGTTTCTACTTTGCAGTGCTAATAAAAACGTATCATTTGAAGCGGTTACAAAAATAAATTTAGATAAATACAGTTTAAGAAACAGGTAAAAAACTTTACACTCGCAACCAAAGTGGTGTTCAATTTCGATATCACTTTTTACAAAAAAAACCATTCTTTTGTGGTATGGTATAAGATCGTATCTACCCAGTCTGAACCTAATATTGAAAAAACTGCCTCTGAGCTTGGAAATAAGCTAAGGTACAAATGGATTTATATAATATCTAGCTATGGTTGTGACTAAAGACTAACTTCATTAGTTTGTAGACTCTTAATATATCCAGTTAACTAATTAACTAGTTAATCTCCTATAACCTGGTTGTACCAAACCTCTTCAAAACCATATAAGATGAGTATCGAGCATAGATTTGATTTCATAAGTCAGTACCTTACAAGTTGATGATTGCGACCATTGTAATTGCATATAAAACAAATTCTTGGAAATCTCTGTAGGACAATTTTGAGTGTTTTCAACGGATTCAAGCTACCTTTAAAAAACCGAGAAACAAATACAGCGTTAAATATTACAAATGAAAGGTAACGAAGATCGCATAGACTTTTATATAAATAACAGGACATTAAACAAGATCTCAAATCTGATTAAAAAATATATAGCAGTGAGTGACGCACTTAGTCTATAAACTGTGCGTTCGTTCTGAGTAAATATTTACCAATAGCAATTTCCATAAAATATTAGAATCACATGAAACTTAACCAACATCAGTTGATTTTGGAAGAGTTTTCGCTCTGTGAAGTAAAACCCAGTCTTCCTAAGACTCTTTACCCCTAATTCATCCATAGAAAAACTGTTTGCGCAAGATGTTGTAAGTCTCAACACTTACAGTAGTTTGTATGTATTTTCTCAATATCAAGCGCATTTCTAAAGCCCCAAATTTTATCTCCATACAATAGAACAGGCATAATCTAAGTATCCAAAATATTTAACATTATCTGAATTGATAATTTTCCAAACCTAAGCAATTTGTTTTAATGAGAATAATACATTAGATGCTAGTTTAGACAGGACATTTTGGCATTTATACCAAACAAAAAGTGAAGAGAATACAAGCCTTCGGTATTTAATACATGAAATCATTTATCTTGAGTTTCCCAAAATATCTTTTGTTTCGTGCTTTCGTAGGTAGCCTTCTTTTCAGAAAACACAAAATTTGCTTCGTCCAAATTAATCTTTAATCCGTGATCAAAGTAGTAAGATTCAAGTCGCTGAAAAGTAAGTGTTGCATCTCATTTGGTGTTTCAGATTTATCAGTTGAATTATCTATACTGTACGTATTAGGATCACTTTTAAGACTTCCTTTCCCGGACAAGCCTAGTGAAAATGGCATGTGAATTGATTCGACTCTTTTAGGATATCAAAATTAGATATACATTTCATAATAGGATAATCTGGCAGAAAATAGTCAATCGTGTTTGCCGTATTTTGGTGATTCATGTAAAGTTGCCAACTCCTTTGTCCTTACCAAAACGGACCTTCACTATTTTCTAACGAGCATATTTGCAAAACTCTAAGAATGTGTGACAATTACTATTAACATCCCTGTTATCAATATTGCTTTTATCGGGGATAGGGATATCTTGGATGAAGTAAAAGTGATTAAGTAATTGCACTCATTGAATTCAATGAAATCTGACTGGAACATGCATATGCATTGAGACCCCCACCTAAAATAACAATATGAAGAGACCCTCAGGCGTGACATGTATTAGGCCAAAATTATATCAATATCAAGGCCAATGTTTGATGTCGCCAATTGTAACCGTGCTATGTATTTTGAACTACTCTTCATGTCAACGTATTCAGCAGTTAGTAAATGAGCCAAAAACATACCGTATAAAACAATTAAACCCCTGATATTCGTATTGCATTTATTTGCGTATCGTTCCCTAATCCTGTAAAGGCAACTACCATGACGAGTGTGGTCAAAAGTACGATAAGCAGTCACTGCACATTTAAATTGTCAATCACAGGTTTACCTCTTCAAGATCTTTCAAATTGCCTTTTGTTGCTTGCTAAAATCTACATGTTTAACGCGTCGAAACTAGCACTAAATGCAAATAAAAGTCAAACTTAGCTTGAATGACAAACAACTGAAATATCTAATTCACTGGATGCCATGTAATCATCTTTCAATGAATTATTAAATATCCAAGATGTATATAGGAACTTTCTTCTGATCAGTGATGATAACATTTAAATTGCAACATATGAACATCACTGGAAGATTTTTGCAACTCGACAAAAATTTCACGTGTCTTTTAACTCTTTCATCTTCCATATTTTGTACGTTCCATGTGCAATAGCTATCTACAGTTCCTGTTCGTACTCTCCAATTTCAGATACTGTTCGAGGATAAATAGTTCTGTTTTTATTTTCAATAAATCCGGTGTCTTTTTTCAACTGAGACTTTGCCATTTTCTTTACTACTTCAATGACTAAATATATGGCTGACTGTGGTGATGATATTTTAAAACTGAAATAATTTTTTAATCCCGCATTTTTATAAGATGATAATAATGTGGTAGACAAACAAGAAATAATTTTAGATGATACTAAATGCTTATCTAGTTGATTTATAGTAGTGTCTAGTTTGTAAAGCGTTTCGCTGAGACTTATGGACGAGTACAATGAACAGTTAAAACTGGGACTTAAGACCAAAACGACCAGGTTCGCAATGACTTGAAACTGAAAGCTAGACCACTCTGTATGAAAAAATTTATAACAGTCTAGTTCAAATTACAGAGAAAGAGGACGTTAGAAAAATGTTGACATCAAGAACCATATCAAATAATATACATAAAGTGATTTAAAAAAAACAAAAACAAAACTTGTTAGGTTCGCCAGGGAACGACTGAAGATGGGTGTTTCCTAGTGAGGCAGTAGTACATTAGACACCATCCAAATATCATATTCAACCTATTCAGGATTCAGAGGAGACACAATCTTTTAACATCCATTGAAACCTACTGTTGTACAAAGGAAACCAATACAAGTACCACAGGAAATATAAATGAATGATGTAGCAAGTAAAAATCTATGTGTCATCGGGTAAGGATATTGTACATCTTAACAACAGTCTCCTCATTTGAATCAAACGTGAAATTTGTAAAATGATGTGCCCAACTCTGTAGCAATATCTGGTACAGTACGGGATGCATTTTCTGGTGTTGTTTTGTCAGATGCTAGTGTGACGTATCGTATAATGATTTGGCATCTACAATACCCAGTTTAGTTAATTCTGCCAACATTATATTACACTGTAATCTGTATTTTTTTATTTATTCATGGCTGCCAAAGTTTAGAGTGTTGTTTTTATAACTGTTCAGTTACTTGTATGTGCAAAATCTGACTTCCAGTGTTGTACACTTGAATCTCGTTAAATATTTGTGAAATAGCCTGGTTCACTGGAGTGTTAAATTTAGTTGGAGGACAAGAATAAGGCGTTGCACTGGTAAGAGTTTTACATCTGCAGTCCACTATTTAGAATACAATATTGGCATTTCTTGTATAGATACATCTATCCTCTATTTATGGCTTGGCCACCTTTCATTTGTAATATTTAACACTCTTTCAAAATGTAGTTTGAATCCGTTGTCTCTTATAATTCTTTTCTGTGATGTCTTGTATTACCATGCTGAGATATTGCTTACATTGTAATCTCCGTGCCACGATTTCCATGTGTACCATTTATTTGCTTAACTCCGACGTTTTTGGACATACCCCTCGGATCCCATTATTCAATTACTTCCCATAACATTCATGGCTTAACTTTCTCATTTTCTAATGCACTGTTTTTACTATATCGATCACAAACTCAAAGTTTTCATGCTGCTTGAAAAAACAATCCACGAATTGAGCTTCCACCATTTATATTAATTATTAATGATTTCTTCTCCTGGTTCCAAACTGTTAAACGATTCATTATATACCTTTCATTTCACGAGTACAACCTAATTCCTTTCATTCTTTTTTTCTTCAGTAGTTTTTAAACTTTTCATCCCGTGTGTCACTCCTAGATAGCTCGTGCTTGCAAAACACGTCCTGTAATCCTCTCCCTTAAACTCGTCCAGTTTGTAAACTAGCGGATCATGTAGTAGTACTTGCCTGACTTTTAGTATTTCTCTGTGAAATTTTATTTGCAATTCAGAGAGAGAGAGAGAGAGAGAGAGAGAGAGATGTTTTTTGCACAAACAAATGTAGATGCCTTTGTACTGGTAATTTTCATACATTCAAGAGAGACCAATCAATCATCAACGTTACACATCCTTGACACTTCTTGTTTAGCCATATCTTTTGTTCATTAAGGTAATCTGGAGTGCTTCCATTCGTGTACCTATGTTTTTCAAGATCAAAATGGAATTTATTACTTAAGTCCACTTTTATACATAGACTAAAGAATGTCCTTTATATTTGCACAGTCACGCTAAAATGTTATCAATTCGACCTCTACTAGCTATCAAAAAACTTTCAAAAACAAACAATTGGATTTATATCTCTGAACTCGACTCGGGTAGAAATATGCCTAAAACGATGATCGGAACAAAAAACATGCAAAAATTTATTATGCGTATTCGCACAGAATTCTTTACTCAACTTATGATCCATGGTCCAAAAATTAGGCCATTGATTCTTCTAGCAGCAAGTTGAAAACACGTTGTCTATGAGGCAGTATAAGCTTTTCTAGAGCAAAAATCAGATTTAAAGAATTTTGCCGCAAGGTAGATTTAACTTAAAGAGAAAAATGGAGCCCAAATACCTCTGATATTAGACAAAGAAAGAGAGATTCGCTAAAAGGAAATCTAAAGCGCATCTATTCCCCCGTCATCCTTATATTGTTTCTACAAGTTGCTCGAGAGACAAAACGCGGAAATAGTATGTTTCTAACGTATAGGCTTATCATTTAAACAACCTATTACAAATTTAAAACCGGGGCAAAATTACAATGGGAGGGGGTTTGTGGATTGTGCCATTCGGTGCGGTGTGAATTAGTGTATAGATTGAGATTTTAATAGCTGGGATTTCCTTCTTTCGTATTTTCATGTATCCAAACATATAATGTGGGATCCAAAAATAACCTATTTCCTCTCACATTCGAATTTTTCCAATCAGTTTTGTTGATTTGAGCAAAGCTGTGATGGTTATAGAGCTTATGCACGTGAGATCGACGATATTTGCAGCTATTTGCTGCATGGTGCATATATATTGTAAAATAAAACTTCTACTATCTTTTTCTCGATTCAAAATTAACATAAACGTTATTTCCATAAATAAAAATCTTCAAGCTGTGAATAACATTTCATCCTCAAATTAGGTACTGTTTTCACACCTGAGAAAATTGTACAAATCGTTTCCGTACAGGGTAGTATTCTTTCATTCATTGTTGTACTTTTTACTTCTTTCTTTAATGAAAATCACCTTATAAGAATGACCACTTTCATACGTATTCCGTTTGAAAGCTGTTTTGCATTTTTCAGCTGTGCTGAGTTGATTATGTCTAATCAAACCAAGTCTCCATATTGACATTTAGATTGGGGACAATGTTCTTTGCGTCAATAGAAAATAAAATTTACCTACCTTTACACCATAAATCTTCTACAGTACAAAACATCATTGCCATTATTTGCATTATGAAAGGTCCCTGGTGTTTTCTGCTGTTGATTCAAAACGGGTAGGAATTAATCATTGACGTCATTCTTTGTCAGATAATGATGCAAGTGATATTTCAGACGACCAGGTCAAGAACGCGAAACAAGGCAATTGACTTCCAAGTAACCAGACAACCGTAAAGAGGGAAAACTCGTACACTGTAATCGGGTTCAAACTACGTTCAGAATCGTGGATTTTTTCAACAGGACTTTGGATTGAGAAGGGATGGTTGGTTTTGCTTTAATCGTTTGAACGCATGTCTCTTGTTAATTTGTACAATGTGTTATATTGTAAGCGGAAAATGGGTGGGGTCTTACATCAATAATCCGGGTAACCTGATTAAGAAAATGAACCTTACCAGCAGCCCAGAAAGATGGCTCTTACACCAAACCTTGTTAATTTTGACGTCATGGCCAAAGATTTTACGCGATAACTTATGTTGACTGTCCATAAGTATTATTAAAGTATTATTTATTAAACTACATTTAAATATTTACAATGCTTAAATATAGTTACTTAATATTACAAGCAAATGAATAATGTTCTTACAGCATCATGGCGATGACCCTCTCCAAAAACGTTCAAATCTCCTGGTGAACTTCGTTTGCATTAGTTATAATTACTGTGCCCAGTTTAAAAAAAATGTCACTTCATCAGGTGGTCTGGTGAAGCCACAGAAATATAAACAAAATTCTTTACATTAAGAACCAAAAAGGGAGTTCTTATATAAACAGTTGCTGACCGTCTCTATAACCTGTCCACCTCTCAAAAGCTGAAGCAAAATTTACGTGATTTATGACTTAATTTTACATCGAACAGCCCTAATTATATATCATTTTGTAGAGTAATCTCACTTACATTAGAAATTTAGTGTTAAATATTTTCAAAACGGCATAATTTACGTAACATTAAAAGATAAAACCTCATGTTTCATTCTAGCATTACCTCCATCCACAATTAACTCTCTTCAAGGAAGCATCATTCCTCTGGGAAACCAAAATGCGTAGGCCCGTGTGAAAATGAGCTTGTCTGTATTAGATGGGATCTGGCACCTAAGGATAACCAAACTTTAGCAGCAACATGTATACATTTTTCCAACAAAGAGTATTTTGTCATTTAATCTTCTTAAAAATATAAATAAAAATCTCTTGTACCGTATATAGTCACTTATAAAACGAGTCCAACGGCAAACTGCACAGATCCAGATCTGCTGTCGCTTGCAGATCTCGGTATGTCAGTTTGTTGGGAGTAATAAGTAGAACAAACAACATAGACCCTGATCTGCAGGCACATTATTCTAGGGCAGATCTGGATCTGTGTTGTTGGCAGCTTGACTGGACTTATAAGCGAGGACAGACGGTATATCGCGTTAGTCGCACGGTATTGTAAGCTTAAAAACGCGATGTAATAACGACAAAAGTTGACCAAAATCTTGTTTTTATTCTCGTTTGTGAATGAGAGTCATGTTCTGGGGTTATAAACTAGTGACATCATGCAGACTTTTATTATAAAAATATATCAAAACAAATACTAAAAGTACTAGGTTTCTGATTTTCCATTAACCATACAAGTTTAAAATATAAACCTGTAACATCATTTCCTTTATTGGCATACATCATTTACATGTAATGAAAGCTTGGAAATGTCTTGGCATAGATATCTAATTAACTCTAATTCTACCTTTGTTAATAATTCATTCATAACATTTCAATTATCTTCCGTCATTCTAACTTCATTCCTTTATTCCGATCCCTGTTGCACCCCAAGAAGTAAACATAACAATTTTAGTTTATATTTATGTATTTTCACGCCTTGACAAATAAGGGGTATGCTTTAAGGGATGGAAGACAATTTTCTGTGTCATCTACAGATCGTATCTGAGTCATTAACTCTTCACACCTGACTTCGCGTATAAACACATTCTAAACTTTGGATCAGATAAGTCAAAATAAAGATGTACCTTAAATGCTTAAAATGATGGGTCATTATTACTATAACAGGTAATGTTTTGATCTAAAGATATTGTTAGATTGTACTTTGGTCAATAGGTGTATTATAAGGATTATACAAATTATACCGTTCTATTTCCAATAAAATGAACTGATTCAATTTGTTTTAATAGGTACATGATTAAACGTTGTATTAAGAAACAATGTCCATCGAATGAGTACATAGAAAGAAGGATATTTTATTTATTTTGTAATTATCTTGTATTAGTATCCAATAATTGAATAATGCTATAACAAGCTTGATTTGGTTTGTTTTGGTGTTTGTATGGCATATCAATACAAGCTGGTTATTTAGTGCCGAGTCAATTGGAATAAAGTGTCTCGCCCAAGGACACACCACGGTTTCAAACCCGAGGTAATCAGATTATACGATTCGAACCCGCACTCTAAACAATAAACCACAGCGTCCCGATTGTAATATGCATTTAACCCTAAAAAGTAAGTGTTTGCCTTGGACATCGCTTAGTGGGCGCTCACCAGTTATTATGTACTTTTGAGAGAGTGACATATGTAAGGTGAATTTGTTTCCGTTTGAAACATGCACAGTGGAGAGAATGTTGGCATACCTCTATGCTACTTTGATGTAATGTGGCTGAAATTTCTTTGGATGTTGTACTTGTGGAAATTGTACATGATCTAAGCATACTGCTAACTAAAATAACTTCTCCCTTGTGCTCAAAAAATCAGCCTGAATAAGTCTAAAGCACACTATCGTTTGCACCTATTAAAATAGGGAGAATGAATTTTGCCCAACTAGTTGGGTGTAATATGGGTTATAGAGTATACAGCTTGGCCTTACTCCAGATGTGCCCTTTTAAAACACCTTTCAACCAACCAAATATATAAATGTAAAAAAAAAGTTATCGGCTCTGTCTGTTACAATTTACCTCTGAAGTCCAGGAAGTGAAAATGACCAAGTGGAGCTAGCAGTGTTTTGAAAGGTGCACCTCTGGAGTAAGGCCAAGCTGTATACTCTATAACCCACATTACACCCGTCAATCATGCATCAAAATAAAGGAAATTAAAGATTCTTTGAACAATACCTAAGATATACAAGGTCTGTTTTAAATAGCCAGTATAATCAGTGAGGAAAGCCGGGGAAATTCTTTTTCTTTAAAATTCTAACCCTATGCAAAATACAACTGTAGAGCGCCACCTTAAGAGATCTCCCATGCGTGTGACATAACAGAGGTAAATAAGAGTGAAATCAAAATCTCTGAGTAGAAACACTTTTGTTATTGAGCAAAGTACATTCTGACTGATATTAAGTCAGACTGGATTAAGTTTACGGATATTATTCTCTGTGTCATATCCTACAATTCTGATGTGGTTTCATTGTTTTAAAGATGGTCACTAATCGACGAAAGATGAATGACGTTCTGGAAAACCATTGTCTGCGATTGGTGATGGAAACGTGGCTGCTGTGAACAGAGCAAATTGATGTATATTGCTCGATACCCAATAGAATACATGTTTATTAACATGGGGAATATTTTGTCAGCTGTTTCAATATACTGACTAATCATCTGATGAAAGGTTTGAGCGAGATGGATCCCGCATTTGTTGACGGCTCATCAAAAACAGAATCGGATTAAAATAGCCAAACAGCTACTCGCTAAATATGAATAGAGTGGCCAAAGACATAGAATTAAATTGTCACGTGTGATGAAATAGGGGTTTACTGTTTTGAACGACTGAAGAGAAACTAATAAAATCTGGATCAGAGAAAACGAGCTAGAGACCACAAATCTCTGGAGGTAGTCGAAATGTCACGACAGTATTTACACGCATTAGTTTTCAGTGCAAAAGGTATCTGAGCCTACCTTTGCTAGTGTCTCTGGATATTACTGTACCTCTAAAACGTCGCCAGAAGTTGTGGAACACTACCGAACCACCCATCCGCGCACCAGTGCCCGGGATATCTATCTGCTGCATGACAACGCATCGACACACAAGTCTGGCGTCTTGATAAACATGTTGAAGGATCAAAGCATCCAAACTTTGCCTCATCCTCCATAAGCCCTGATTTAACTTCAAGTGCTTTTTGGCTAAATTTCATTATCAAAGATTCGCTGAAGGCAGACAATTTGAAAGTCTCCATATGGTTGGATGTGCATTTTTCTAGTGTTGGAACAACATACCAGAAAGTGAATACAAAATGGCATTTGGTACATGGATAATCAGACCGAGAAATGTGTAGAGTTGGGCGTGGAGTACTTTGAGGGGATGTGAAGTACTTCTAGGGATGTAGAATACTTTGAGGTGATGTGGAGTACTTTGAGGGGATTTGGACTACTTCTAGGGATGCACTAATGAACTGCTCACTAATATACAACTTTGTTGTACAGCTCAGCAATAATCAGAACTTTATAAATAACACTTACGGCCCAACCGCCATAACATTCATCTACAAGATGTTCCTTTTAAATGTATTACAACAGGGTTTGACTCCTTTATAAACTTCTCTTGCAAACGGGACACGGCGATCGTTTTTTAAACAGATTTCTGTCAATATTTGAAGTTGTATGCTACCTGTTGAACTTTGTAAATAATGACTATTTATTTCCTATGAAAGCAGACTTCATACTTCATACGTACTACTGTTGCTATGTTGTCTTCTGGTGCCAGGCTTCCCGTACCTATTTTGGGCGACTATTGACGTATAGTGTCTATAAATAACTGTACCTTTGATAAATGAAAACGTTTCTACATATAATCCATAAGATCGAGGGATGTATAGTTACAAAACGCACGTACTGGGTCTACCCAAATTTCTGGATATAGACTATATCAATAATCCTTGCGATAGCCTAGTTTTAGCAAATTAATAATGTCTGTTTATAGAAACACGCTGACAAAATGAACCCGAAGATACGTGACGGTCTAAAGTAGTAAGGGTATATTCTAAGTTTTTGTGTTGCGAATGAGTCGGTCTTTTTGTTGTCTTTTGTTTCTTTGGGTTTTTTTTTTTTTTCTTCTTCTTTTTTGGCCCAATATGTACAACATATTTTATATTCGCTCTGTTATTCAGAGGAACTTATTCTTTTGAAGTATTTGCTTGACATGTTCGTACCATAATGACACCATGTGGAGTCCATTTACCAGTTTAATGGCTCGATACACAGTGGAAAATATTGATAGTATCAATAGCATTATTTAGTCATCTCTTAGTCAGCTGCTTTTAATATACTGTAGAACCATCTGAAGGTCAGAAAGGTTGTGTAACATGGGTCTCGCATTTGTTGACGGCTCATCAAAAACAGACACGAGTTGAAATAGCCAAACAGCTACTCGCTAAACATGAAAAGAATAGTCAAAAACGTTTGCATTAGATTGTCACGTGTGATCAAATAAGGGTTTACATTTTTGAACGACGAGAGAAACTAATAAAGTCTGGAGCAGAGACAACAAGTAGAGACCACAAATCGCTCGAGGTAGTCGGAATGTCAATATAGTTTTTGTACATGTTATTGTTCGATGCAAAAGGTCTGGTCGTCCACGTATCTGAGCCTAACTTTGCAAGTGGATATTGATGTACCTCCAAAATGTTGCCAAACGTTGTGGAACACTAACGAACCACCCATGATATTCATCTACTTTATGACAACGCAGACACGTTGAAGGATCACAACTTCAGAAGTTTCCATACCCTCCATACAGCCGTGATTTAGCTTCAAGTGATTGTTGGGTGTATCACGTTATCAAAGATTTGCTGAGGGCAGACAATTTGAAAGCCTACATACGGTTGGAAGTGCAGTTTTCTAGTGCATGAAGACCACACCAAAAAGTGAATACAAAACGGCATTTAATATACGGACAATGAGACTGCGACAGTATATAGCGGTGGATGTGGAGTACTTTAATGGGATGTGGAGTACTTTAGGGGGATGCGCCGAAATACTGCTCACTAATAAAGAATAAAGCGCAGTAATAATCAAAACTTTTAAAATACCACTTACTGCCCAACCGCCATTCAGTTCATCTGTAAGAAGTTCTCCAAATTTTAATACAGCAGGATTTACGATTTACCTCCCTTAAAAGTTCTTTTGTGAAAGAGACACGGCGATCAATATTTTGATTTGTATGCGCCGTGTTTAACTTTGTAAATAATGATCATTTATTTCCTACAAAAACAAACTTCATACATAAGACCGTTTCTATGTTCTCGTCTATTGCCAGGCTTCTCCTACCTATTTTGGGTGCCTAATGACGTATAGGGTCTATAAATAACTGTGACGTTGACCAATGAAAACGTTTCTTTATATATTCATAACAGCGACGGATACATAGTTACCAAAAGCACGTACTGGGTCTATCAAAATGTCTCGATATAGGCTATATCAATAATCCTCGCATTAGCCTAGGTTTAGCAAATTAATAATGTCTGTTGATATAAACACACTAACAAAATATACCCCGAATATACTTGACGGTCTCAAGGTAGCAAGGGTATATTATATATCTTTTGTTGCAATTGAGTGGGGTTTTGTTGTTCTCGGTTGTTTTCCTTTTGCTTTTTGCGTAATATATACAACTTATTTTATCATTTCTTCGACCTTCCTATCAGAGAAACTTTTTTTTGAAGTATTTGCTTGAAATATAATGGCACAATCTGAGTCCATTTAGAAGTTGAATGGCAATCGAGGCGAGAAGGTCTGACCACACGTTAGTGCTAAACATAATGACCAAATGTTTTATCTATATTTCAGAGTAAATTTTAAAAATATTATGCAATTTGTCTTTGTCAATTCAAATACATTGTTTTGCATCTGGCAGCTCAAAGAGAAAAAGAAACCTTTTTATGTTAGTGACCTTATTGTATTTATTTAAAACAAAATTCACGAAAACTGCTAATTCTAACATTGCTACTTAATAACCAAGAATTAAGGTTTGGATTAACAACTGTGCTCTGATTTGAATTGCCAGTGTTCCTGAAGTCAATGCCAAACTGTAAAGCTTTGAGTAGCTATGGGTATTCAATTTCATTGTAAGTATGTATACCGTTTAACAAGATTAAAATCTATGGTGGACATCGTTGCGTAGCTTAACTTACAACTCAATGATAAGACCGACTAATGATTTTTAAAGTGTTTCAAAACGTAAATACAGTTTCTGCTGAGCATTTGCAAAAAATTATTATGTTTTCCTTTTAAAACAATACCAGATTCAGACACAGTTTTCTTTTTTGTTCATCATTTTAGAATTTTAAAATTCACAAAACGTTATTAATATTATTCAAGTGTTATTCTTTCTTTTCATTCAGTTTAATTAGTTGCAATTAAAATCATTTACCACTATGTTATTAGCAATCTTGAGTTTGACGTAAACATCGGATTAGAAACATTTTCATTATTTTGATAAACTTACATTTTGGTCACTTTTTATTCATAGGTTTTATTATTTCTGTCCATTTTCTTCTTCCTTTCCTGCAATACGGCTTCTTTTTTCGTTCCATCAATACAATAACAACATGCGGTAAACACAAATGGCCAGACAAGTAATGCCTTTAGATTTTGCAGTATTTCTGCAAAATTTCTTTTTATGTAATCTGTACGTTTGGTGCATAATACAGTGTAGGTCTACCTTTGATGTTCACCACTTGTTTAAATAGTTCATTCTTCACATGCTTTATTGATGCACTAGTGACAAGTTCTACAATAGTGCACAAGTAGGATGAACTGACCGTGCCGTACATTACATGATTAAGAGTGAAATAGGTTTCAGTGCCGTGTATTTTCCATTTTCCATTTGGTGAATTCCTCTTTAAAACGAATACTAAATCTTGAAATTATTAACATGATGTCAAATTAGTTGATATTTGTTTTAATAAAGTATCACTACACTTTTTGTGAAAATCAGTTCTTATTACGGCCTGTTGTAGTCCCTAAGAAAATCAGTAACATTCTTTCTCTGATGTTTCATTACGCAGAGAAGAATGTTACTTGCAATCAATAGAAAGCAGCACTACAGCTTACAACAAAAGTAGCATAAAACGTGTCAGCCTCCTGGTTTTTGCGCAGGATCACAAAGAACACAGGTCTGATTCGGTCGATTCCGGAAATGTGACTTGCGCTACAAATTCCAGTCATTTTATTGAAATGCAACTATTTTTGTTAGAAAATGCATCAAAGCCTATCCTTATCTGAACTTATAACTAATGCACTGAACTTCATCCAAAACTTTAACATAAATGAAGGAAATATGTAAGCAACTTTAAAATTCGTAGTGACCCCTTGAATAGTGGTGCATATTTTATTTGATGCAGTTGAATGAAAAAAGTGATTAAACATAAATAAAAAAAAGTCAGTTAACTGGTGCATATTTGAAGAATAGTATACTGTACAAAATTAAGTTTTTCTTACTAAATGTGCGAGGAATCAAATTTAAATCCGATTTGTTTTAGGACAAATGTACCTACGATACTTATCAATATGTTACATGTTTGCATAAAGCTGAATTTACTTGAAGTTTAATTTGGATGCAAATAAAAATATATTGTGTACCTTTTACTTAAATGTATTTCTTCACCCCTGGAATGTTGCTACAGTGTGAATGGACACATACGAGTGGTTCGGGTCTCCCAAATCACTGTGACCATGGTAGCTTTTGCAGGCACTGACCGCATAATTGGATTAACTCTTAGTCTGTCTTGACAAGGATTATAATGTTAGCAATTACTGGTCGTTTTATGTAGAAAAAGTGTAATTTGTTCATTCAAGATGACACAGTCCCATATTAACGCACATATTTCGGGCTCTTGATGTGGTCAGTTGTGATAAATATACAAAATTTTGGGCTTTGAAAGAATCATGCTTAAACATTTACCATTGTTGTACTGTAAATGCCTTCTTATTAGTGTTAAGTCCAAAATGTGTATATCGTTATTAAGGTGATCGATATTTATGCTGTCAATAGATCTTAGAACTATACATATTTTATCTCTAAGGTCACGCCTCTGATATGCTTCCTCCAGATTTATTTATTGAAACTAAACGTTTCATTTTTAATGTTTAAGTTGGCACCCTTCCAAGGCAATAAATTGGGTAGATATTTTGACCACATATTATGAGATTTTCTTTTCACTTTCAAAAATTGAAATATTTAGAAATTTATCAAACTTGAGAAAAGCTGGTCTTTACAAAGGAAATTATGATGTATTTGTAGAAATGTATTCTAACTAGCTCAAACATATAAATGAAACTACATTTTTATGAATATTGCAAGTGAGTCAGTTTTGTTTTGGACCTTGCATTTGTTACAAATGACATAAAGTGACATTCCACCAGTCTTTCAATATACACTGCAGTACAATGGAGTAAACACAACAAATCTTGGCAGCAATACTTCGTTGTTGCTACAGATACAGAAAAAATAGATTTATAAAATCCGTGCAACTTTTGTCATCTTCTAAAGGTATTACTGTATTAATTAGGCCGGTAAGCTGTTTTACAGTCTATTGTAGTCCCGCAGAAAATTAAAACTTTTTTATTTCATTTTTTCCGGGAAGTTTTCTAAGCAAGGAAGAATGTTACTTGCATTCAATAGAAAGCATCAACACAGTCCAAAACAGAAAATAACGTGATTATTATATTCATTTTCTGTGCTTCTGGGTAGAATGACAAAGTAAAGAGGCACGATACCGCCTGTTTTTGGATATGTTGTGCCCAAGATGGTGCCTATTCTTCGCAAAGGTTCCGATATGTTAAATATTTCTACACATTCGCCTATCGATCAGATATTTCAGTGCTTCGGGTCTGTGAATTTCATTGGATGCAGCGGTAAGCGACTACATCCAATCAAAATCATCTTGTTCAAATTTTGAGCACTGTTCCAACATGATCGAGAGAAGAGGAGCACACAACTGGAATGGACTCATAAATAAGCGATTGTCCACTGCCTGTCTATGTTTGCACAAATACATCCTTTATCTCAAATACACTTGTAATAGCTTCTCTCTGTTACGTAGTCATACTTTTGATGTTAAACTTACAAAGTATCCTTTTAAAGTAAATTGCCTCTACCATTTGCAGCCGATGTACAAAGTACCACTGTTGGTTAGTTGGCATTACGTACCAAGGGAGGCAACTATGAAATCCAATAGATGTCGCTAGGACAAAGCACTGATATATCTGATCGATCCTGCAGGGTGTAGATAGGGATAACATATCGGAACCTTGGCTAGCGAAGATGGTTAGCGCCTAACATAAGTAACATGTTAACTTATAACTAATCCAGTGGGTTTCATAAACAATGTGAAAAAATTAATGAAATAATATAAGGAACTCATGAATTTAGAGATACATATTATGCTTAAATTTTTATCTTTTCATGCTGGATGAGCTTTGTGTTTCAAATGATTGAAATGAAATAAAATCCCAGGTTTTAATCCATTACCAGCGGTAGCAATGCTTACAGAAACATAATATAGCCCATTAGTTCTTTTTGACATAAATTTATGGCTGTAAAAAGAAGTGGTTTTTTTTTTCGATCGGTACATAGTGATCTGATGTTCATTCTCCTAGAGTTTGTACTGATTAGAATGCTGCGATGTCGGAGTTAATTTTTAGTACATTTAATACCCTTAGGAAATTGTTTAAAATGAAGGTTCTTTTTTACTGAATACATTTATTTTTGTTCTGAAAAATTTCTTATCTTATCTCATTTTAAAAGTTATATATAATCGGAATTTTGGGGTGGAGGGTACAAAAGCTAGTTCTGGATTCAATTGAATCGTGACTATGATTATACACAATCATTGGGACAAAGCTGCTTGAGGATCAGATGCACTCTTATCACGTTTTATCACTTTCCTCAGGTATAATTTATTCTTAACGGTAAGAGATTCTAAATGGGATTCGCAGTAATGATTAATAGTCATTCATTTGTGCGTTGCAGTGAGAGAGGCATGTAAATTATATTACTCCAGTTTTTCCTGTGTCGAATTTCAATGAGACTTGAAAATTCTTATTTCCCATGTGCGAACTGTGTTTTTACATTGTAACAGTCTGTCAATTAATCCCAACAAGATTTAGACCTCTTAAGCAGATGTAATAATTTTTATTGAAATTTACCTACAAATAAAATTATTTTCCTTTTTTTTGTGTGTGTGTGTGTGTGTGTGTTCTCCAGGTGAAGATTGTTTCAGAAGTATGCATCGCTTATCCGTGTAGCATGATATTCTAGCGTTTTAGGTTTATATTGATTAAAACGAGGGCACTTTTACAGCCCTGGAGCGCTTAATTTGATTGATCGGAACAAAGACGATGTCTTTCCCTACCTAAGTGCTGAAAATAATCTGATAGGAGGAAGCTTTAAATACCGAAGGTTTTACCAGGATTTCATTGTTTACATATGTTATCTGAATGGACAGTGCACACTGCCCCTGAAATAATTGGAACCGATGTGTCATTATGATTGAAGATGTTTTCATATCAGATATATCCACTTTTGAACCTTACAGTCTTTCCAGTAAATGTGAACAATTATTTGTGAAATTTTGTGCCTTGCTCCAGCATACGGTTGTTTTCGTTTCTGAAAGTTGTATATGCGCAATAATATTAGTGTTGGGAGAGATGGACGGTACATAGACATTGTCAACAATGATACGATATGTATTTTTGTACAGAGTGCTTGATATACACTTAATATCTACAAGGCCCTTATAAAAGATTTATATTTTTACATAGGTATAAGTCCAAGCTATAAAAAAATCACAACAGCAAAAGATACTGGTTAATGTATATTTTCTAGTTCTACACTAAGCTGAAAATATATTCTCCAGGTCAATATAAAGCAAAGTAAAGGAAAAAGGGTATCTTTTCACCCGTGTTTTATAAGGTAATAGTTGAATATTTACAGAATCTTCAAATGCACAGGTTTAAGAAGAACAGAAATTTCTCTTATCAAATGCACAGAGAAAGGTGTATCTTGTTGAACGATTTCTTATCACTATGACACTGTTATTAAGATCACATTGGAATTCCAAAACAAAAGCCGTCGCGATCAGTTTACGGTAGGTCATATTGAAACAATCCTGTCTACCTGTCAACTTATATTCTTATAAAGTGCATTTGCATATATCATTAATGTTTGGGATAATATATAATCTCCTTTTATTGTTTACATTCCCTTCATGTTGGAAAGTTGTACCTCTGTTTCCAATGCAAATAATAGTGACTGTAGTAACAGTTTTTTATATATGACCCTTGTACAAAAGAAAAGTAACTTGATACAATATGTAAATCATATAAATATGATTTGTTTAAATATTCATCATCTGGGGGAAGATTTTTGAAGCCCAGTGTGTATATGATAAGATTGTAAACTGTCTTCACTTTCCTTCTATTCTGAGAAAGAACTAGGCAATTGTATCCATTTTTCTCCAGGATTTAGGTAATATTCATGTAAATTCATAATTTTTCGTCACCAGTGTGATGAAACTGTTCATCAGCAATGTTGAATATATGTATAATTTATTGTGAAATAATTGCTATTTTATCGTCTGAAATCGGGCGCCATTTTTACTACTGTGTGTATTGGGCGCTCGGCTTTCCACCAGGAGGCGCTCAAGTTAATCTTTCCGAATTCTTCCATATTTAGTCATTTTCGTGAAAACTTTGTCATGAATTTCCCGAGTGTGTTCCCAAAACCTATAAATAGGGGTGAGATCCGCCGTTTTAGCAGTTGTGGTTCTGCTGGACTCCAGTAAAGGTCTCAAGACTAAACAAACAGAACAAAAGTCTCTTGTAATAATTTCAAGCATCAATACAACTACAAGGTAGACTAGTCACTACCGATACATTAGATTTACTACTCATAATGACTATAATGTTTCTCTGAAGTTGTTCCAACGTTTATTTCCTAGTTATATCAGATAAAAGTTCCCAATGAAGGATTTAGCTGACGACACAATTACTGTGTCGTCATCAACACTGCCGTCTGCTATCCATTGGAAATTTAGTATTCCGATTGGCATTATCGAATTTCCTACTCAGTTACATGTATCACTTTGGACTCACTAATTTCCATCCATTTTTTAGTGGTTGCATCATTTAGATGTCGAACTAATATACCCGACACAACGACACACTTTGTCGCTACAAAACGACACACATTGTCGCATTCAACCCACACGACACACTTTTGACATCCGGTTCTAGACTGTGTCGCCCAAAACGACAGATTGTATCTCAGCCAGCAAACGCGACACACACACTATTAACACCCGGTTCCAGACTGTGCCTCTATCATGTTTACCATTGGATTATAAAACACAAACCCGGGTCTGGTTCCGAACCTTGATTACGACATATGAACAAATTTTGAGAACTATTAACTTATTTTCCGCTGCAAGATTAGTTTGGGAATTGGGATCATCTGAGTTATAGATTATATGAATTAGGACAAATGGAACATTTATGCTGATTTTCACATGCAATTTACACTGAAACTATTGTTGTTATTTCAACATGCTTTAGCAAACATCTGTTCTGCATATTTGCAAATATTATATTTCACAATTTTGAGCACTAAATTTTCTGAGAAAACACACACAAGTCTGGAAGTCATATAATAAACTATGTTGACTATTTCTATTTGTTTTGTTTTGTGCTTTTATCATCTAAATAAGAACTTTTGTGGTGAACACACCATTTCTTGACACTACAATACACTGGAGAGATCTAGTAACTGAAAAAGGCGTGAGTTGTCCATCTATTCCATTTTATTTGACCTTGACCCTTGACACGTTACAATATCTCGCTCTGAATTTCCCAAGGTCTCATATAAAATTGTTGTCGACTTCACATATTCTTTCTTTCTCCTCTTATTGTGGTTATTAAATGGACATAAACATTTTTATTTTTCGTCACACAATTAGAGACAGAAGTCTCTACATCTTTTCTTAATTCCGATCCTACAAGATTTCATGGGGCTACCATTCTCAGACGTAACACGTGACGTCAAGAAAATGACACGGTAATCCACTGACTATGTCAAATCGAGCTCCAAATTAGAAGTTGATTTTATAATAGCGAACATGCTTGATGATTATCTAATAAAAGATAACAATGTTATCGTTGGTATCCAACGAAAAGACATTCACTACGAGTGCATATGCCGATTTATACATTTTTAGAGGACCATACGTGGAAGCAAAACAATTTTTTAAATTAAACCACATACTGCATGGGATCTGATAAATATATTTGCACTTTACAACGTGGAGCGAAATTATTCCACTCATAAAATGCTTAGGAAATAAACAGAGCAAAAAGAAAATGACATTATTAGCTTTTATATAGCCTGGCCCGGTCAAAATCCTGACCCAAACATTTAAAAACTTTTCTTAACTTTAATTGTTATAGTGCAATACTAAAGTATAAAACTTTCTTATTGTGTTAGCTGTTATGCGTCGCTGTTTCTACGTCCATGATATATTCTATACCGAAGTACAGTAAAATAAATTACGATGCGAATCGCTCAGTCTTGATTCCTTCAAAAGTAAAAGTCCAACTTGTACTTGTTCAACGTGTCTCAATTCGAAATGATAAATTTACGCACAATTATGCTCTCTCAATAAAAACTTTGTTTCTAAGTGTGTAAACGTTTCCAAACAGCACATACCCAAAACAATAAAAAGTCTATCTATATTACGCATAGCACAAATTAATTAACATCCAACACTTTTGACAACATACAGCAAAATTCTAAAATCATCTTTCACACTTCAACCGTATCTTTCATGACATAAATAACCACATATTTCTTCTTCTTACCTTTTATTAAAATATGTTCTGGTTTTGATCTCTAACGTGTGACAAGCTAAATATATTCTGATATTTTGGCTATCTGTCAGTTATCAGACAATATCGTTAGTATCAGACAATATCGTTAGTATCAGACAATATCGTTAGTATCAATCACATTTGGCACTAACCTCAAACCTACATTTATTTACGAATCAACATTATCAGCTGCAAGCCAAAAGGAAAGGAACGCGCTTGATGGTGCAGTACGTTATGAATGTTTTTCTTAGTTACCGTATGTTTTTCTTAGTTACCGTATGATTGTTAAAATGTCGGAAGCGTTTTCTTTTTATCTTCAGAATTCAAAAGCTGCACGAAAGATTTATAGCGTACCTAACAGAAGAAACAAACATAAATAGCAAGGTCTTTGCAGACCTGCAATCTGAATTTTCTGGTCAAAAGGAGAGAAAAGTAAACAAGTAAAATAATAAGTTAGTTAACAAGAACAAAACACCACATCGGTCCATCCTGGACTGAAACCAACACCTCTGAAGATTTTAGTTCGATAATCCTTCTAAAAGACAACATTTAGCTAAGGACGCTTGTTACTGAACCGTGCAAACACTTGATAAAGCGAATAATTAAAAAAGTCGAATGACCTTAACAACAATAAGGAGAACCACTCATGGCCCTGTAAACTATCATCAGAAAATATTTCATCAGAAAATTCTGCAATTAAAATTCTTGCTTTATTATGCAATATCGCTGATGTTTGGCATCTATTTAGAAATTTTAGAAATAAGATAAACCCACCATTTATATGACAAATTCCTCACTCCAAACGAAGTTATAGAATATCCCACAAGATTTTAAATGTGAGAAGGAGTTCAGTTTATGCGCTTCAGCTGTATCGTAGCTACAGAACCTGTATTCTCGACAGTTTCGGGGCTACATAGCTAAGTTCTTATCGACCTGGACCTGTATTCGCAATAATTTCAAAAATACAAACCTTGCTTTTCGTAGACGTGGTTGTGTATTCATGAAACCTTTAGGAGTTCGAAACTCAGCCTCAGACTCTGATCTCAAATTCAGAAATGGTGCTTTGAAAAAGCCTCATTATTAAAACCTTGTATGCAAGTAAATGTACACAAGTTTAGAAAAAGGGATATTTCTGTTATTGTTACTTTAATTTTGTTCAAGTCATTTTAAAAAGCGTCAAAGTTTTTGGGACTTTAAGATAGAGCAATGGTCTCTTACTCAGAAAGTTCTGTGAATACACGGCCTGACCTGATTAAATATTTTAAAGAATAAAGAGAATGGGAGAAAACTCCTTGTATTAAAGTGAAATTCTTACTGTAGTTTTCAGGCAAAGTCATAAATCGTAAGGTTGCAAGCATGTACAAGGACCAAAAGACGCGTTCATGCTTTATATTTTGAAGAAGAAAAAAAAAAATAAGAACAGATAAACACCAAATCACGGTTGTCGTATCAAGCTGATATTTCAGGATGTATAGGAAGTTGCTTTGAAGTTTATCTCTCCTTGCAATATCCTTCAAACATGCCAGAAAACCCACTCAAAGATATAAACGATCGATATTCCCGCATATTTTGATAAATTTAACAACCAACTGATATAAACTGAATACTGCAGCTTAAATAAGACTTCTTGCAAGCAAATAACTATTGCCTCTTCCCTGTATATTTTGTGCAAATCTAAATCTTTCTTGACATTCTGTTTGCGTTATCTGATAAAAAGGGTATAAATTACCCTATCAAACTATGATCAAAAGAACAAACGCAGAAAAAACCCGAAGAAAAGGTTGGAAATAATTAAGTATGTTACAATGGCGCATTTCATGTATTCAAACTTTTTGTTTGTTTTACCTTGAAGCCGGTGACTTCTTTGGGCAACTCGGGGACGAGTAGAGATATTGTTGTATTGCTTTACTGCTTTAATCCGATGATATCACTGTGTCTCACAGAGTACGTGAGAATTAGATATGATAGAATGAAAACATGAAGAATTGAGACGAATCTCTAAATAGATTGTGAAACCGTGCTTTAAATGAAATAAAGCTGTTGTTTCGATTTAACTGTTATAAATATGGTAAACTGACTTTATTTTCTTACAGGTGATACAGAAAATGCAATATGATAGATCGCTTTTGTAATGCATTGTATTGAACTTTGCATCGTACGATGTCTGCCCTGTATTGTTGATCATAGATGCATTGCAGGAACATCAGCTGCATCTAAGGTGTGTAGTTGCAATTAGTGTATCGAAACCTTACGATATTTTGTTACAAGTATTGTCTCGAAACAATAGAGTACTTAACTGAAATCTAAGTTGCAAAGAGTGTATTTGAACATACCGTACTTTGTTGTAATGCTGTACAAATATTGCTTAGTTGCAAATACAGTATTAAAAACTATAGCAGTTAGTTGCACGTACTGAACTGAAAAACATACAGAATTTTGTTTGCCGATTGTCAGTGATGTATTGAAAGATACCGTTCTTAGTTGCAAGTACTGCATTGACACACATACTATACTTAGTTGCCAGTACTGTGTTGAAACACATACAGTACTTAGCAGCCAGTACTGTACTGAAACAAATACTGTACTTAGCTGCCAGTACTGTATTGAAACACTTACTGTGCTTAGCTGCCATTACTGTATTGAAACACATTTTGTACTTAGCTGCCAGTACTGTATTGAAAGACATTCTGTACTTAGCTGCCAGTACTGTATT